>JANKKI010000504.1:0-252140 GCA_025175665.1 Cinchona pubescens
GTAAAAGATCACGTATGTCTCAAATAAATCATGATTCTATGACAATTACCGCTTGATGAAGAAGTGGAATATCCTGATTCAATATCATTTCCACGTCTATAATATATGACCTTCAAGAAATTTTCTTCTCTTGCCTTTGAAAAAATCGCCAAACACAAGTTTCTCATAAGGTCATGAAGGCGACATGATTTAAATTTTCTAATTGAAAAGAATCTATGGGGTACCTCAGCATGGACAATGTAGCGTTTCGCTAGCTCGTGCAAATAACGATCAGCAATATCCATTATTGATTCTTCCCCAATTCGGTCTTCGATAGATACCATTCCTTCAGATATCCACAAATGATACAATCTTTCTGTTTCTATGTATTCATCTTCAGAGAATCCGCTCAAGTAAAGAAAACAGGGCTTTAATTTGTATGGCAAGTCATTGTAACTTAAAGCCAAAATCTTTGCACTTCCTTGATGGTCTGTTGGATACTTTCCCCTTTTCCTAGATAAGATATGCAATTTCTATATACTACATCCCACTCTTTGGAGCTGTGTTTTGTTGCAAGAATTCCTCCAAGAACAACCACAGCTAATGGAAGACCTCCACAAAATTTAATCATTTTTTTTCCTAAATCTTCTAGTATACGAACATCTTGATCTTTTGCAAAAAAATTGTAAAAAAACTAACAGAATTGTTAAAAACACATCTATTACAAGTTAACGGTTATGTGATTATGGCTTGACTTACTCCTTTAGTTTGTCCACAATATTCGTAACAGACTTTAGATTAATTAATTTTTTAAAAGTTGATGTACCAAATTAGCTTGTGTGATAAATAATTAGGATCCCAATTGGTCGATATCCAAAAGATAATGGACTAAATTAGTCTTTCCTACGTAAACAACAAACAAAGTTTATGAGTATCACTAGCTGCATCTAATAAATGGGGTCTAAGGGAAGTTTAGAAAAAACTTGACTCTACAACAATCACCATGTGTATAAGAGACAGGTTATTCACAAGATATAATTATTTAGTTTTTATGAAATTAGTTACCACTATTCCACCACCAAATAGTTTCAGTATTACATATTAATTTGATTGTATGTAGTCCAATAATTTTAATTAATATAAGTACCATTGTACAATGTAACACTGTTCATTGGTACTTTATTTAATTCAAAAATAGGTAAGTTTAAAGTATTATCAAATTAGAGTATAATATATGACAGGAAATATATCACTCTTTATTATTATATTTATTCTGTAAGTTTAGTAATCAAAGAGAGTAGTTTATTATTGATAATTTATAGAGTTCATTGAAATCTTTTATTCTCTTTAATTATTTAATTTCTATCCTAACAACTTTGAATTTATCAAGCGCATTAGGGTATTTGATTATTCTTGAATCCTTATATCACTCTTGGAACTAATTTGATGAAGGAACCATTTATGTGCAAATACTAAATTGCAATTTATAGTTTAGAAAACAAAATCTCTTTTAAATATATAGTTTACACAACTATGGAATAATATATTAGAAAAAAAAGTGCTGAATTGTGGTAGACCATTCAGCAATTTTCTTTGTGAAATCTGTTCTCGATTCATTATGTTAAAACTATAAATTTGTATAGTAGTAAATTAAAAGGTGTGCATTCAATATTATAAATTTTATTTGATACAATAAGATCAACAACATACAGTTATAGTAACTATCAACTTGTATAGTAATAATTCAAAAGTAATAATGAATATTTAGTATTTAGGTTTTATTCGACAAAATACATTTTAGTTAAAAACTAATTATTAAGCGATTTGATATCCTATTTTTAGTGTGTAATTTGTACGATTACTAATATTCAATATTCACATCCCAGACGATGTTTCTTAATGTGTCTCTTATACGACATCTAGATGTGTATTAAGATTTTAGCTTATATAATGTGATATTAAATATATGCTAAATAGAAAAGCATAACTTAGATTAAATATATGTCTCTTATTGCAAAATATGAAAAGCAAACTAAAAGCAAAGTCGAGAATTGCAAGATAAGAATTCTGTTCTTTTAAAAAAGGGAAATAAAATATGATTTAAATCACATTTTTTAACATTTTGCTACTAAACTTTGTTATTTAAAGCATCGACAAGATAAATTATATATTATATTTTTTTAGCATACCACATAGAAGCCAAATTCTTTTTATATTCTGGACAATGAATCTTTCATCATTACAAAGTTTAGACAACAATGTTAGAGACAAGATAAATGAAGGATAATGTTGACAATATCTATGAAGGATAATGTCTTTTTGATTCAAATTTAGATGGTCATGAGTTGGGGTGTTCATAGTTATACACATTGGGTTGGGTTTTGAGTTTTTGTGTTTAAAAATAAACTCAACCCAACCCAAATAATATCGAAACTCAAGTAAACTCAACCCAAGTATTACTCGAGCAGGTTTCTCGAGTTATTTTGGTTAAAAATTTTCAAAAAAAAAATGAAAAAAAATATTATTATAAAATCTTATATTACAAATTATGTTTTGTCAAAAATTAAATGGTTAACTCAAAATGAAAAGGTTTTCTTTTAGTACATGTTAAATGAATGTTAGGTGAAGAATGAAAAGAAAATAAAATCGAAAGTATATGAAACACTAGGAAAATACGAGCTAGCGAAACGCTACATTGTCCCTGTCTCTTATACACATCTAGATGTGTATAAGAGACAGGAGTTAGATTTTGTCAATATGTTTCAGTTAACCCAACTCAAGTAACTTGAAACTCGATAACTCAACGCATTTAGTCCCAAATTTATTTGAGTTGGGTTGTGTTTGGTTTTTAGATTTGGGTTGGGTTTGAACAACCTGACCTTGAGGCTTTTAAGTAAACTTAACTTCTTTTAACAAATTTGACATTAATTCCTTAATCAATAACTCATAGAACTTTGTTTGTCTCTTATACACATCAATTGAGTATAAAAGTTTTATACGTAATAAGTCCTAATTTTTTGTTTAAATATAATTTCTACTATTATTTAATTTAATTCCTAATCCTAAAAAATTTTATTTGCATACTTGTATATTTTCTAAAATTCATTTTGAAAAAATGAATACAATGTAGGACTCTCTATTCTATAGAAAAAGCTTGTTCTATCAGTAATGTAATCATTAAAATTGAAAGTAAATTTTAAAATTGTGTGTCCTTCTAAAGGAAGATGATATTCTTTTACAAGTCATGGAAGGCAAAATATAGCAGATTTCAGTTTAGAGGATCAAATTGATAATCTTTCATTTTAAGGGCCATGTTGGGACATTTCTTTTAGTTTTTTTAAAATTTACTTTCAATTTTAATAAGAAGACATTAAGTGAACTCCTGTCTCTTATCACATCTAGATGTGTGCAAAGTTTGACATTTACAAATAGGATTTAACTCTTTAAAAATAAAACAACCTTAGTTTCTTTCTTTTCCTTTATTTGCCAAACAAATGTTCATTTTCTTTTAATAGTTTTTAATTAATTATTAATTTCTTAAATTGCATATAAATGTTATCTAACCTATTAATGAATCCACAACTCATATATGTTGATAACAATCATATGCATAATTCTATTTAATGAGAAATTTTATTCTGTTAAGTTTTTTTTTTTGATAACTTTAGTTAATATTCATTTTCAATTTCTAAATCTATCCCAGTTTAGTACTCCTTCATAACATTTACTTTTCTTAAATACAATTCTCTCCAATATTTTATCTGGGACGGTTTATATTTCATGTCGAACTTTTTAGAACAAGTAGGCTATTTATCTAAATGTCAACTCAAAGCCCTAACTAGCTGTCTCTTATACACAACTTTCATATAAAGTTAGACAGCTTATTATCTTTCTTAAAGAGAAAATCTAGTAACTTGAGAAAGAAAATATAAAACTAAATCAATTTTATTTCATTTATTAAAGTATATATTCAATTATTTTTTTAATAAATTTATTTAATATTCATCTTTTATTTCTAAATCTATTCAAAATTTCTACTTTATGAAAAAATTTGCTTCAATTAAACTTAATTCTAAATATAAATCTAAAAAATTTGAATTTTATTTCCTATGTACTTTTTACAATTTTTTTTCTCGTTAAGGGTCCAAAAGTATAAATGAAATATGTAAATTTATTTTTCAAGTAAATTTTATTTTTTTATTATTTGTGATTTCTAAAATCCATTCCAATAAAATTATTTCATACTCTTCTTTAATTTTTAATTTTCATCGAATAAAATTCTATTACACAAGGAAATTTATTTCAATCAAATTTATTTCCTAATATAATACCTCAAAATTAGGTTTTAATTCCCCTTTTACTCTTTAAAAAGTATTACATAAACAACCTAAATAATTATAAAAAAGACATTCAAGTTCGGAGACATAACAAAGTAATTAAATTTTATCGTAAGGGTAATTTTGGAAAGAAAATTTAAATCACTAAATCCTATCGGCTCTTTTAATATAGCATATATTTAATATAGTATAGATGACTCAATGATTTGGATTTTGGATTATGCTTAGGTGGATCGTAAGTTCGTCGAATGACAAATGAGAGATATAATATACGAAAGTGAACTAAAAATATGAAGGGCTCAAGTGAGAGCAGAGACTTTGAGACATTGAAAGTTCAACCAAAAACAAAAATATTACTAACTTCTTACGCAAGTCTACTAAAAATGTTTATAAGCATTTTCTTTCCATCCATATAGACATACAGGAAATTTATGCTACTAATAGATTGATGAAATTAAGATGCAAAAGAAAACTTAATAATTTATATGTGAAATACAAAAATTTAATTCAGTTAAATAACGAACCTTCTCTAGGTCGGCCTCCCAATTAGACACTCTGGAGCAACTCCCAACTTTCATTGTCAGTCAACAATCTTTGTTCATGTGGAAACCATTTGGATCAATATTTATTGCTCACCACTCGTAACAAAGGTGAGCAATATCTTGTTTCCTTTCTTTCGAATTGGAAATGCAACTTTTATGCATTTCCATGCATCTATCGACCAAATATCATCAAGAACTACTAGGCATTTCCTCTCCTTCTGGATTCGAGCACTAGTTGCTCAACTAGCTCATCATCTCTCCACTTCTCGATCTCCCCTCTTTTATTTGGAAGAAAACTTATCAAAATCCCTTGAGAGATATCTCTTGTTTTCCATTGTTGGGATATACAAACCCATGCAGAACTATCAAAATAATACTTAATGTTAGGGTGATTGTATACCTTTCGAGCAAGGGTGGACTTACCCGAACCTCCCATGCCACTAATGGAAACAACTTCATGGTGCCCAAAAAATTGATCATCTTCCTTTAGAAGGACTTGCACTAGCTTCTGAATGTTGTCTCCTAATCCAACAAAGTCTTCATCATCGCCGACATAAGAATATGTCGTCCTCAATTGTTGTTGTCTAAAATTCAAACTTTCGTTCTCATATTACTGACTCTTATGCCGTACTCTTGAAAACGTCTCGTTAGATTAGAGATCCTAGTATTAAGACTTTGAATCTCTAATCCAACTTTATGGCGTATGTAGCATTCATTTATTATAGAAGCAAACACCTTCGAATGACTTGTAAAGTACCTGTTCTCCTTCGTCTTGATGCAATCTTGAAGGCGTGGGTTTCAAGCACGTCTTTAGCTTCGTAAGCTAGATCTTTACTTTGTGAAACCCATTCTTTAACAATTGCAGCCTCGTGTTGCTTTTCATCAGCATCTCTTAACAGTGCTAGCATCATCTTTAGCTCTGAATGAAGCTGCTGGGCTTCATCACTCACCCCCCTTAAGAATTTTGCTTCTTCTTGAATTCGTTGAAAACTGGAATAAATGTTTAAATTTGAAAGAAGGATTTCGCAGCAATTTGTAGCAATTTTCATTGCTAAATATGTTGCTAACTGTTCAACGTTAATTTTGTGACTAAATACATTACAAAATTTTTCTTAGGAATTTTTTAAATGATATAATCTCATTTCGGAACTTAGTGGTCCTCGCGACTATTTCAAATGAAAAGAGCGAATAATTTTTATTGTTAATTAGCAACAAAATTTTTTTTTTACGTTGCTAATTTATTACCCACAGGTATAATTACTATGAAAGTTTTTTCATTACCAAGTTGGGGCTGACTTGTTTAGCAATGAATTATTAAATTTTCGTTGTTAAATTTGTTGTTAATCTCATGTTTTTTTGTAATATAATTTTTTGGCAATTCATCTAACATAGTTGAAGACACAACTCCTACTTGTTAGTTATAAGCTCGTAAATGTCTTGTATTTCATGTACCATTTACCTTCGTTTTATTGTAATTTTAGTAAGAATTGAGTAATTAAGAGCTAAAATGGTTTGCTTTGAGTTTTGTAGGGTTTAAGTGAAGAAAGAGTCCAAATTGATCGCAAAAGTGGAGGAAAAGTGCAAAATTGGAATTTCGTGCACCAGCGAGGAAGGATTCTGACATAGCTTAGAAGATTGAGCATAACTTTCTTGTCCAAACTCTAATTGATCTGATTCATGATGTTTTCGGAAAGTCAAGACATAGAGCTACAACTTGCATGTTTTGATTTTTCCAAATTCAACCTTATGATTTCAATGTTGATAAGGACAGGTTGAACTCGGTGCTTGTCGATGCCAGCTCGGCGACCAAAATACAGCGCCTAGGCGCCAACTCCGTAGCATTCGCCAATCACACCGAGCACTTTAAACAATGCCTGGCACCGATCTATGGGTGGGCTACAAAACTTGAATTATTTTTCAAGAAACACCTTCCCGTTATCTCTTATATTGCATGAAAAATCGTGTACTTATCATTCTAGAAATCCAAAACCCTAAAAATATCTATAAATACACTAAGAGAAAGAGAGGTCTGTCTCTTAATCATCATCCGTCATTAGTTAAGAGACAGGCTTTAACTGGTTTAGAGTGAAATAGAGGTAAAACATCGATTATGACTGATGGTTTGAAAATGGAGACTGAACACTTGGAGATGTAGAATAAGAGACAGATCGATCATCAACATTTGTTTTTCTTCAATTCTGAGTTGTCTCAAAGTCTCTAGATGTGTATAAGAGACAGCTACTAAACTACAGAAGCCTGATTAATTCGTCTAACTAGTGAATAGGTTCGTGAACCTCTCTCAAGGGATTTTGATAAGTTTTCTTCCAAATAAAAGCTATTTTTCCTATATACAAACTCATCTCGTGTATTTGTGAGTGTGCAAGAGCTGATTAGGATGATTAAAGTTTTTTACTACTTGTTCATTGTTTTCAAAAAACCTAATCAATATTCTAACGAACAATTTTTGGCGTCGTTTTCGAGGACTATTTTTGGTTGGTAACATAATATTAGGGTAGTGACTCTTACTAGAGTAAACTTTTTATTTCTTTTGTTAATTATTTACAATTATTTCTTGTTCTCTCAAGTTTGTTTGAATTTGGTTTTCGATATTTGATCTTTGGTTTTCTTTTCTTGTAGTTTGTGGTAAATACTCATTCATCTAATCAACCACTTCATCCGATTGACTTGAAAGTTGAATGGGCGATAAGTGGAAATCGTAGACGACAATACTCAAGCGAAGGCGACAATCTAATGGAAAATCCAAACCGCACCGTGAATGAACAAGAGGAGGTTGCAAGTAACAATGGCAACTACTTAATGAACACATGCTAACCCCCGACATCTTAAAGATTATGCAATACCTAATCTAGATGTGTACATCTCCACATTTCATAAGCCTGCTATGCAATTGTACAGATACAAGAAATGAAGTCTGCACTGATACAAATGCTCCAAACACATGTTATGTTCGGAAGAGGACCAAATGAAGATCCTTATGAGCACTTAATCAGATTATCTTTGAGGAGCGCATTGATACATTCTGGTACAATGAAGTCGACCCCAATTGTATCCGGATGACAGCATTCCTTTTTTCTTTACGTGATAGAGCAAGGTCTTGGTTGCAGTCATATTGACAAGGTACTTTCACAATGTGGAACTAGCTCAAGACAGGTATCAAATGCTTTCTACCAGCTAGGACCACTAAGTATAAATTGACAGCATATCATACAACGCCAAAGTTCACTGAGATTCAAAGGCTTAATACCTGTCTCTTATACACATCTAGATGTGTATAAGAGACAGCTGGTGTATAAGAGACAGCAACTACCTTCCATTCTTATATCACCTTGTAATGGCACTCATCATCATGTTCCTGTCTCTTATACACATCTATATTGAGTTGTGATTTCTACGTAGAAAATCACCAAAAATGGCTTTGTGTCTCTTATACACATGTAAGATGTGTATAAGCTTAATACGTTTCTAATCAAAACTCTTGCTCCTATAACCAGCCCACATACTATGGCAATACGACAACCCTTCTAGGCAAAATCATTCGAACATTCCGTGGACTAACCAAAATAATGTCCAAAACCCTTCATTTCAGCCCAACCAACCAGAACAAAATTTTTCTAACCAAATCTCATTATCTAGACCAATCAACCACCACATCAAAGATATATCCAAAACTTTTCACCTCAACAAAATAGATCATACCAACCTCTACCAAGAAGACCACCGTCTCAAAATCCAAATTATCCAACACATGTAACACTACCACAATGAACCTTGAGATGTAATTAGGGAAGATAGCTCACCGAAACAATGAGAGACCGATTGGGGTATTGTCGAGTGATACAATCCCAAAACCAAAAAAAAAAGTAATGAAATGCTATCTCCCTAAGAAGCGGAAAAGAGTTGGTTGTGCCGAATAAAAAATAAGAGGATGGTAAAGAAAAAACTTTTAAAACACTGCAGACCAAATCATGGTCTCCTAAGAATGAATATTTCTAGATGACAAAAGTGGATGAAAACACGGAGTGAAAAAGAAGCATGTCGTGAAGCCTTTGAATTGGCATCATTCGGTAAAAATTCTATTCCCTCAAGGGCTCAATCATTCCAAAAAAATAATTTCAACAAGGTTAATCTCAGCATTCCTTTGGTTGATGTGCTCAACAAAATGCCCAACTACGCGGGGTTTATATAGAATTTATTGGTATGGAAGCAGAATTTGGATGATGGTGATAAAATTTATTTTGATGCCAAGTGTAGTGCAATTTTTCAATTGAGATTACCCCATAAACTCAAAGATTTTTGTAACTTCTCAATACCAGTGAATATTGGAGGAACAACACTACATCATTCACTTTGTGATTTAGCGGCTAGAATCAAAATTATAATCATTTATGATAAATTAGGAATCACCAATGCCAATGACTAATGTTACACACCAACTTCTCTACTGAGCACAAGTAAACCATTATAACTTGTTACAGGACATCAAACTAGATTTGTGCAAGTAGAGAAGTTGGTGTTTCCCGTATACACTTCTTGGTGTTGGACATCGGCAAGGACAATGAAATACCGTTGATTCTTAGGAGACCATTTTTATCAACTGCACATGCATTAATAGATGTTAATAAAAGGAAGTTGATTTTACAAATTAAAAATGAATCGGTTGAAATTGATGTTCTTGATTATAATCATAATTTTCTAATTTTTGAAGAAAAATGTGGTAATCATTCATTGATCCTTTTATTGGCAGGTCAAATGAAGAATCAAAACCACTCGACGATGTGTGTGGGGTGAGAATGGATCAAGAATGCTGTGCAACGCATCAAAAATTTAAATAGCGTAAAAAAGGAAAATGGTTCAAAAAATAATTGGACATGCTCCTGAGAAAATTGGCTTTGGTGACTACAAGGAAACGTGAATTTCTTCAAAGAAAAGCTAGGAATCAAGAAATGACAGTTAAGAAGATTAGGATTAAACTTTTCCCATAGAGGCCTAAAGGAAAGGGGCGGCCAACCACCTTGGCATGTTTTACATAAGAGGAAGCGCAATAGTCGAGTTTAAGACTATAATCAAAGGCGTTACATGGGATGCAATCCATATTTTTTCTTAATTTTATTTCTTATCTTTTTGTTTAGTTCCTTGGTTTTATTGTTTTTCTTAATGTCTTAAGGGTTTTTGTGTTTTGTTTTTTGGTTTTAGTGATCAATACTTTCCAAAACAAAACACAAAAATTTAGTTCTTATACACATCTAGAATATTCTTTATTGATGAAGCTTCCATTTTTTCCTTTTAACTCTTTATTTTTCCATTGAGAGAACGCTATTCTCTAAGTGTGGGGGTAGGGAGTTTTGTTAATTGATATTTGTTGGTGGTTTGCTTGTTTATTTTGTTCAATTTTTGCTTCCATATTTGTACTTAACTTTTGATTTGGGAGCTTTTCATACCCTGAATCTTTTGTTCACAAAAAATTGTTTGCATGTTTCTTTGATTTTCCACTCGATAATATTTTAGCAAAGTTGTCATGAGTATGGTAGTCGGTCTTAATACCATCCTAGTATGATTTCTAATTTTTGAGCACTAATATCACTACGATTTTTTGCTTTTTGGTACTAAGAGATAATTGTGTAGATTCACTATATTGCACTCCAAACACGCATTTTTGAACCAATTTTAGACAATTTGATTTGATTTAAAGATGAGGGTATGTATTTCTTTGGATGTTTGGGCCTTTCAACCAACCATTACTATAAAATTTATCCCTAAAACCCTATTTGAGCCTTAACTTGTTTTATATACCAGAGCACCATTCAATTTTTTTCTAACTCATTTTTTTATCTACCTTTATGAGCTATCCTATATATCCCTTAAGAGATTTAATGCCACATAAATTATTAAGGTGATATAAGAATGGAAGGTAGTTGTATAAATGTTTGAATGAATTGTGTACAGTTTAATGTATAGGGGTATTTTAAGAAAAAATTTTTGACCACTGTAGGTAGTGCCTATCATTGGTACCTGCATTGGAGTGTTACAGGTGGTGTCCATCGCTAGCACCTGCATAGGAGTGTTAGCAGGTAGTGCCTATCGCTGGTACCTACATATATATTTTTTGCGGCGAGTGCCTACCACTAGGACTCGTTTTGGGAAAAAGGAAAAAGAAGAAGAAAAAGAGAAAAAGAGGAGATACCCTTCTCGAATTATCATCATTGGTTAAAAGCAAATTTACATGTGTTATTTTCATTTTGAGACCTTGGTCTTATTGGTAGAGGTCAATAAGTGCAAGGCTTACTTCTTTGAAAAGTTTTGTTTTAAAGTTTGATGTGGTGTTTGATTTTGATGTGTGGATGTGTATAAGAGACAGCATATGAACAGTGCCTATGAATAGTGTCGATTTTCCCTTCTTTGTTAGCCAAGACCCTAACCATACGTTACAAGCTAAAAGTCCAACCTAATTTAAGTTTAGTCGTTTGCCTACTTTAGTGGAGAAATGTCAGAAGAGTAAGCTATAGAGTGTTTAGAAATATTCAAAGGGTTTGCATGATTTGGTCTGAGTGTTTTAAAAGTTATTTTTGTATGGCTATGCACATACCAACACTGGAATTCTTGTATAGAGACAGCACCGAATATGCCACATCAAATGTGTATAAGATGACAGTGCATCTTATTTGTTCATGAGGATAATTGATGAGATGTGTTCGTATGTTATGTCTGTCTTTCTATATTTTGCTCGATGACTATCAAAAACTAAGTGTGGCGTAGTTGATAAGCTCGTAAATGTCGTATATTTCATGTATTGTTTACCTCTGTTTTAATGTAATATGAGCAAGAATTGTGTAATTATGAGCTAAAATGGTTTACTTTGAGTTATGTAGGGAAAACAGTGAATAAAAGTCCAAATTGATCGCAAAAGTGGAGGTCTCTTATACACATCTAGATGTTTCGCCTTCGGCAAGGAGCGATTCAAATAGTTAGGTAGATTGACCATAACTTTCTTGTCCAAACTTCAATTGATGTGATTTAAGATGTTTTGGAAATTTAAGACATAGAGCTAAAACTTTATGTGTTGAGTTTTCTCAAATTAACAAACTCTATTATACACAAAATCAGTGATTGGAAATGGTCTCCTAATTGCATCAAGAATGTTTCGACCAAAATGCTGCACCTATGTGCCAACTCCTCCAGCTCGGCCAATCGCACCTAGGCGCTGCAGAAAATGCATGATCGATGGGTGGGCTACAAAACTTGAATTATTTTGCAAGAAACATCCTCCCGTGGACCCGGTTGCATGGAAAATCGTGTACTTATCATTCTGGAACCCTAAAATCCAAAAAATATTTACAAATACACTAAGAGAAGGAGAGGAAATAATCATAATCATCATCCGTCCATAGTTTCTTAGTTTTTAATAGTTAGAGTAATAATTTAGCCGTAGGATAGATTTTCTCAAGCATTCAAACTAGGAAACGTATGGAGTCCCTGATGATTTCAAGACTCGACGATCATCAATATTTGTTTTTCTGAAATCACTGAGTTTGTTTAATTTTTCTACAATTTAATTTTTATTCTTATTGCTTTCTTCTTCCTTAATTATTAACTTTAAATTCTTAATTGTTTCTGTAGTTTAGTAGTTAGGGTTTTATTGATTCGTTTTTAATTGCTTTCATAGTTACAACAAGGAACAAACTTCGTTCTTGATTAAATTCGGAGTCAAGGTGGAAAAAAGCCAATTAAGACATCAGGAGCATACACAATATTAACCAATTAAATTAAAGATATAGTTAATATATTTAAATTCTTGTCTTTGATTAATTGAATCGTGATTAAATTTAGTTTAAGTGTCTCTTAAACACATCTTAGATGTGTCTAAGAGTGAGCCTATATCGTGAAATAAGTAACAGATCCAATAGTCATCGTGGGAACGATCCTTACTCATCCTATATTCAAACTCACCTCGTATACTTGCAAGTGTGTGGGAGTTGATTAGGATAATTAAGGTTTTTACTACTTGTTCATTTTTTTCGAAAAGCCTAATCAATATTCTACCGACAGTTAGATAAGAAAATGTATACAAATATTTTACCTTGGACAATTTTATAAAGTAGTGTGATTTTATTATCTTGAGGAAGTAATGCAACATTAGTGTTGTTCTGTTTTTTTTTTTTAATCATAATTAAAGAATTGATCTTTACCATTGGATATACTCAATACCTTTAATATACTCGTAGAGTTTCTAGGTTTTTTTTTGTTTAATTTGTTTTATTCTTTTGACACTTGTTAATTAAAATATATAATAATATGAATTTTTTCATACTATTCAACAAAAGGAAAAGAAAAAGTATATAATCTCATTCTCTCAGATCTCGCACATATACCTTTACCTTATCTCTTATTAGATACTGTAAATTATGAACGCTATAAGTTTCTCATATAAACAGACTACAATTTCTCAACGATCAATCAACAGTATTGATACGAGTGGAGCGGTTAAAGATGTGTGAAGAAGTCTAATTCTTCAAAGTAAAATACAAGTAGTGATCCTTCAAGTCTAAATCCATGATGGAAAAGTCCAATAGTTTGTGTTTAAATTCATGATTATGTAAAGCCCAATAGTAGTTAAAGTGTTCCTATAAATTAGGCTTGTTTTAAGTATTGGTTTAATTTCTAATTTTTAGACTTAATTATTAGCCTTTAATAAGGCCCAATTCGCGTAAAGTTGGGGCTGTTTTGGTTGATCCTCAGGCGTTTCTGTTAGGGTTTGAGAACAAAATACACCTATAACCATGTATTTTTCCAGCCACCTTTGATAATAAAATTTGAGTTTTGTAAGTTTTAATACTCTACAATTAGCCTTTCATTAGACTATTCATGGGGTTCCAAGTTTGAGCAATTTGTGAGTTGAGTTAACTAACACAAAATATTCATTTCTACTAATTCTTAGCATGAGGTTAATATTTGGTTTAAGACACTAGTTGGTTCTTACTTAGCAAATAGGATGGGCTGACTAAACTGTTCAGTCACCTGTAACACTCCTGTATGGTCTATAATGTTCATATTTATTCTGTCTTCTTGACCAACTTTTAATGATCCTTGGCTTGGTGCCACATAGGTTGTTGAATTGCGTGGCATCAATCTTGACTGTAAGAATTTTTCAGCCTGTCTCTTATACACATCTAGATCATATCTTAAATTTTCAAAAAAAGAAAAAAAAAATACTGTTCACCATTCTATTCACTGTTACTATTCATCGACACTATTCATAGGCACTGTTCATATGTACTGTTTATCGACACTGTTTATAGGTTGTTCATCGACACAATTTTTACAGTGTAAAAAATATTTGCATTTGTGACTGGTAATTTTGTTGTTGCTGCTATATATAAAAAAAGGGAGGAAGAAAAAGAAAAGAACACAAAAAAAAAAAAAAAAAAAGAATTGGCGGCTAAAAATTGGGAAAAAATTATTGGGGTTTCCTTATTTGACTGCTTATATTGGCAAGCCCCTTGTTTTCCTAATCCAGGAATGTGTCTTTTGTTACCTTCATCCTAATTGAGTTTGGAATTATTGTTATACTTGGTTTGTTTTCGTTCGTTTGAAAACTTTCCATACTCACACTTGTACTTATTCGGTAACTTTTCCTTGTTTGTGGTTACCATATTCTTATTTAGAAACTTTCCTAAAGTGTTTCTAGTTCACTTATTCGTGCTCAAAAAGTTTTCGGAAACTTTCCTCTCCTAAAGTTTAATTTCCATATTTGATATGAACCTATTTTGGAAACTTCCTTTAAAATAACTCTAGTTTCCTTAATTATTTTTGAAACTTTCTATAAGTGCTTCTAGTTTGTCTAGTTTGGTAATTTTCCATCTGTTGAAGTTTGTTCCTTGTATGTAACTATTAATTTCCTAAATTATACTAACTCAAGGTTGAGTTCAAGGAGTTAGGCGACACATTCCCCGGACTGATCAACATGATGACTTTTATTTAAGGATGAATCCTTTCAAAGAGGGAGGAATGATACGAATCCAGGTGGACTAAAGTTGTGTCAAGAAGTCCACTTCTTCAAAGTGAAGCACAAGTGAAGATCTTTCAAGTCTAGTAAATCCACGATGGAGAAATCCAATAGTTTGTGTTTGAATCCATTATTATGTAAAACCTAATAGTAGTTAAAGTGTTCATATAAATTGGACTAATTTTAAGTGTTTGTTTAATTTCTAATTTTTAGACTTAATTATGAGCATTTAATAAGGCCCAATTCGCGTAAAGTTTGGACTGTTTTGGCTGACCCATAGGAGATTTTAGAATATAGTTACTCATTCGTCAAGGTCCAACTTCTAGAAGTCTTGAATTACAAGGCAAGGTTTGCACCAATTTTTGGAGAATTTTTAGGACTTTTAAACTAGTTTTTAGGACTTTTTAATCTTATAAATAGGCCTTCACGATCATGTATTTTCCAGCCACCTTTGATAATAAAAACTTGAATTTTGTGAGTTTCAATATTCTTCTTTTAGTCTTTGATTAGATATTTATGGGAATCTAAGTTTGAACAACTTGTAAGTGTGTTAAACAGCACAAGAATATAGGTTTCTACTAATTCTCAACATATAAATGGGTTCAATATTTAGTTTAAAATACTAGTTGTCTCTTATTGGCTAATAGCATGGGTTGACTAAATTGTCCAGTCGATTGCATTTTTATATTCTTGTCTATATTGTTTATCTTAGTTCTGTCTTCTTGACCAACTTTTAACGATCCATGACTTGCTGTTACATAGATTGTTTTTTTTTGTATTTGTTCGATGAGAAATTCGAGTCTGTTTGTCCACTTTTTTCACCCCCCTTATACACATCTAGATGTGTATAAGAGACAGGGAATAAGAAGCAAGCTCCAATAGCAATAGAATGTATGACAAACAAATGTCTCTTAAAAACACATTTAGAGAAATAAAAATATGTTCATTTCCGTGCTTATTAAAAGTGCCTAAGAAATAATTTTCTTTATAACAGTAAAATGTGTAAATCTATTAAAAAAAAATATATAATACGTTATTAAGTAGTTTTGTTTCAATAAAATTCAGTAAGGCATGTACATATGACTCTATAAAATTTACAATTAATAGTACTTGAACTTGGAATTCAACCTTCAAAAAAAGAAAAAACGAACTCATGTCGAATTATTTGTCATTACCAAATGTTTGTTTTCAATAAAACCCAAAATACAAAACTCCGCTAGTAACAAATGATAAAACTTAAATAAAACCCAAGATCACAAAAGGAATGACCAATAGAGATTACAAGCAAATTAATATAAATGGACAGTAAGGCTTTCAAATGTTTCTGGACAATATGGCCTTCAATTAACAGATCCAGATGGCTCCTCGTCACAATCATATTGGTCGATGATCCGTCGTATACACATCTAGATGTGTATAAGTGTTTAATATATTGTATCCTAAAAAGTATCGCATTATAACTGCAACCGACGCACTAATTATGTCGATTGTCAATTTTATCACTTTTCCGAGACAACTAAATGCCTTCCCACGCCCATAATATATTGAAAGAGTTACGAAAAATGCGTGAATAAATATAAACCCCATCGTAGGATAACCTAAATATCTAGCATCACACATCTAGATGTGTATAAGAGACGCTGAAAAAAAAAAAAAAATTTTATTTCGGCAGCCCAAAATAAGTAGTCCAGTATGCAAGGATTATTAAACCAAAAATTAAGCTATCCTTTATGGGAAAATGTTCCAAATTAATTGACAAGCTTCAAATTTTTTTTTACTTAAAAAAATAACTTAGATCATTCTAATTTTTTATATCAAAGCAAATTTCTTATATCGACTAACAATCAGTCCACTTATCATTGCACGTATCTTTAATTTTGCCTAACTCCTTTCAACGGGCATGTGGATTCTATCTAACCCCTTCCAACCACTTTTCTCACGTCCAACCCACATGTAACAAGTTTCAATAAGAATCGTTCTTAACTAACCCAAGTCCAAAATTTTATTAATTTATCCAAAATTTTTTAGGCTAATCAAATTTAAAGTATTTATACTTTGACATTTTAAATAACTTATTCAATCCAACTATAAATTAGCTGGATCCATCAAAATTCTAGATATCATAAATAATACTAATAGGTTTCCAATAAAGACTATTATATGTAACAAAGTAGAGAGGAACATACCTGAATATTCATTTATATCCGAACTTCCCAGCAATTCCATCCATTCCGTAGTCGAAAGTGGCCTCATTGGAAGCATATCTCTGGTGTAAGGATAAGGAGATTCGGGTCTCGAAATCGCAGATTGATGCCTCAAAATCGAGACTTTCGGCATAGCTCTAATGAAAAAAAAAAGTTTTTTTTTTTTTCCGTGTATTCTTTTGGGCAGGTACGGTGCTTATATATAGTTTAATTTGGTTTCCTTTTCCTAAACGAAAAAATTGCTTCTTCTCTAATTTTATCCGTTCCTAGTTATTGCTTTTCCAAACAGGATAAAAATTCTCAAATCTTCCTATTCTCAATCTTATCGGTGGATCCAAATTTAGTTAGCACCTGTAATTGGTAAGCTACTATTAATCCCTTCCTCGGCTCCTCCCATAATAATAATAAAAAAAAGTAAATCTTACATTATATCATCAGTATATAAAATTTCTTAAATTATCATATTTATATGCTGTCTCACTTGTATTATTTAAAATTCAAAAGTTAGTTATTTACATGTGGTCAAGTACTATTAATCTGTCTCTTATACACATCTACTGACGAAATATATGAAATTAATCCATAAAAAAAAAAAACAGATTAAGAAACACCAAAATCAAATCTAAAACATGGTGTATATATATATATATATATATATATATATATATATATATATATATATATACACACACACACATTTTAGAACGCCAAAATCAAATATAAACAGTTTTTCGCATATCTCAATTTTGATCATTTGATTCTAATTCGTTACCTATATTTTAAACATCCTATTAAATCTTTCTATTTTTATATTTGACTTTGAAAAATCCCTAAACCAACTTCAATTTTGATATATGACTTTGAAGCTGTCTAAATCAATTTCGAGTTAACATACGTCAGTCAATTGTGTGCGGCCCATGTCACTCGAAAAGAGGCGTTATTGAATTTTTTTTTTTTTAATTATCCAAATGAGAATTATTTGCATATATTCTAACCACATATACACAAGCCAAATAATTTAACCAAACAACTCCAAAGTCATCTATAGCAAATGCGATCGATTCTATATCTTTGTTGGTGCAATCCTTTAAGCTGCCTTTACCGAAAACCAGAAGAATTTCGATATATAATCCAAATCGCTGTATTAAATCTTTGCAATTTATAATTCTTAGATCACTCTATTTTTTTGCAAAATTAAGTCCAAAATGAAAAGAATCTGATCGCAACCTCGGTTTCACCGCAATTTCTCGAAATTTCTACTAAATCTTAAAATATAAATTAATAGGCAAATAAGTTTGCAATAAACTTTCGTTATTTCATCCGAGACCTTGACAAAATCTCACGAAAGACCTTTCCGAAGTCAATTTTGGAGGAAAGGTCTTTGATGAGTTTAAACGCTTCCGGCTGAGAAAGGAGAGAATTTAGGCCTCGCAGCGGGTAATGTCCTGCTGTTATTGAGCCGTGTACAAGGATTGGCTTCATATCAACAGTTAGTGTGTCGTGTCAAAATATTGAAACTCCTTAAGTATTCGTGTCATATTGTATCACAACTCTTTGTTAACGTTAGCTAGGTTGAATTTGGAAACCTTCTAACATGCAAGTTATGATACGCTCATGTCATAACTTTTTATTATCAAGTGTTCACGTCTCACATGACACGATCTATAATAAATTATAATGAATGACAGCGATACATGAAATATACGACATTTACGAGCTAATCCGATCTTTTTAGGATACAATATATGTCTACCTCACCTCCCCAAATCCCTGGGTTCACGAGGCTGTCTCTTATACACATCTTTGAACGAATCAGTTTATGGAATTTATATGAGCATTTTTATATTGAATCTCTAAAATATGTATTAAGTTGTAACTAATTATCAAAAGTCTTAATTATTAGTCAAGAATGATTAAACAATTAACAGTTAAAATGGGTTAAGCGGGTTGTGTCACTTATATCGTGTCTCTTATACCTTAACGGATTAATGTGTACAACTCTGGGTTGGTCCAACATGACCCATTAAATTTAGTATCATTAGCAGATTGACCCGATAACGACCTAATTAATTTCAAATCATCTTTATACTTATTAATTTCAAATTGTATTCCTGTTGTGTCGTGTGGAAACTACCACCCTTAAAAGGATTTTAGGAAGATGAAGAAGGCAATGTGAGGATGGATTGAGTTCTATTGGTATAAGAGATACTGAAATACCTAGATCTGGTTTTGGGTTTCTTTGCTCAACAGCTACAATTTTTCTTTTTCATGATAACAAAAAGGAAAAGTTAACCTATAATCTAAGCTAGACATAGGGTGATATTGTGATAGTGGAAAATAAAAATAAACTAGTAATAGTTCCATGAATTAGAAGATGTTGACTTTGAGGGTATTTTTGTTTAGTTGAGCACATTTGCTCTACCTTGATAAACTGTGCTTTTGCTATAAGGCCACCTCAAATAGAAATATTAGTACTATTATGCCAGGGTAATATACGAATAATCTCTAATTATCACTAGAATATCCGAAAGATTTCCATCATGTTGCACAAGTTCCTTACATGTTCAACTTCTTATACCCTACAGGACTGCTTTTATGCCCATTTTACATAATAAGTTTGCAAGAAATATACATACATACATACATATATATATATATATATATATTTCCCTACTCTCAATAGTATCATTAAGTCTCGTTGGTTTGAGATCAACTAGACGACTACACCAAAGAATGTATATGATCTGTAGTGGAATGAGTTCAAGATAAAATTTCAAATTATTTTTTGTTTATTCTTCTTTATTGGTTGTATTGTTGTTTATTAATTTTTTCCTGAACTTTGTAGTGCCACTACTTATGGAATAATGTGCACAATGATGACATCTTTCGGATCTTCAAGAAAAAGCCAGAGATTATTCGTGCACCACCCTGGCAAAGACAAAGAAGGATATGAAGAAGTGCGATTTCATAACTAAGGAGGTTTGGCTCCATATTGTAACAGGCTGGGATGATCCCAAAGGTCTGCAAAAAGGCTACAACCAACAAGCAAAACAAGATTTCAGATGTCGCTAAGATGGCTCCATGTGCCGGGAGATTAATCAACATCTGGGAATACAAATGAGGGATGGTATATTTAGTAAAGATTTAAATTCTTCACTTTCTAATTAAAGTTTAGGATTAACTTTTAAAATGTCGTTGGACACTAACATTTTTTTTTTTACCAAATAGACAAACAAGGTGAATCCCTCCAATTTTGATAGACTCTTCACATGGTGTTCTAAACAAAAGGATAACATTCGAAGTGGACAGCGGGCTGTATGCATTTACAATTAATACTGGAATCATTAGGCGATTAGTATGGAGTAAATAGACTTTCCAATACACAGTGAGTCCTTATAACCATCTATTAATGATACTAATATGTGGGTAGAGGCCGTTGGTGGACTTAAATTTTGCAGTGTGTTTGGTCTAGGTCTACTAGCCAGAGAGTACACATCTACTACTCGTGTCAGCACTATATGTTCATCTTCTTAGCCTCCACCTTCACTGCCTCTACCACCTCCTATTAGCCACACTGAGTTTGCACAACTCAAGAGACAGTTTCATCATATGCAAAACGCACTTAAAAAAAAAAAAAAAAGACGAAGAGATAGCGGATGTGCGCAAGATATTGGGTCAAATGATGGAGGTCTTCATGCAACTACAGGATAAAGGTTGGGTCCTAACTAGGCCAATGGTTCAAACGGGCTCTCTATTGATAATCACGGTCTAATTGGACCGTCTACTATCTAACTTTTTCTTTTATTAGAACCAGAATTTTTATGTGTAAATCTTTGTCCTTTCAATGCTAAACATTGTATTTCATTAATTATATTGCACATTTGTTATATTTTTATATAGTTTTGGATTCATAATTTTATATAGGTAAACATATCTATAAAGTCAAAAAGTAGGTTAATAATAATTAAAAATATGTAATATTTATACATTTTTATAATAAATATTGTTGGTGAATTGTCGCTAATTTTGCAAAATAAATTATTTTTCATTCTTTCGTTGCTGAATTCGTTGAAACGGAATAAATGTTTAAATTTGAAAGAAGGATTTCACAGCAATTTGTAGCAATTTTCACTGCTAAATATGTTGCTAACTGTTCAACGTTAATTTTGTGACTAAATACGTTACAAAACTTTTCTTAGCAAATTTGACCCTAATGAACGTTGGAAAATATCTGGAAACTTTCGTTGCTAAATTCGTGAATATTTCAAACAAAAAGACTAATGAATAATTTTTATTGTTAAATAGAAACAATTTTTTTTTTTTGTTGATATGAAGCAAATACACGGCTCACGGGTAGCATTACTATTACCCCTGTTTCTTATACACATCTAGACTTGTTTAGCAACGAATTTTACTAAATTTTCCTTTGTTAAATTTGTTTTTTCTGGTGCTTTTTTGTAGTATGATTTTTTGGCAATTCATCCAACTAAGTTGAAGACACAACTCCTAATATTTAGTGATAAGCTCGTGTAAATGTCCTATATTTCATGTACCGTTTACCTCCGTTTTAATGTAATTTTAGTAAGAATTGAGCAATTAAGAGCTAAAATGGTTTACTTTGAGTTTTGTAGGGTTTAAGTGAAGAAAGAGTCCAAATTGATCGCAAAAGTGGAGGAAAGTGCAAAATTGGAACTTCGTGCGCTAGCTGGGAAGGATTTTGACATAGCTTCAAAGATTAGCATTGCATTGCTCTTTCGGTTTTGAGATTGTATCACTGGACAATACTCCAACCGGTCTATTATTGGCTCCCGTGGGCCCGGTTGCATGAAAAATCGTGTACTTATCATTCGAGAGCTGTGTATTCTAAACATATCTATAAATGTATAAGAGAGAGAGAGGAAATCATCATAATCATCATCCCTCATTAGTTTCTTAGCTTTTTAATAGCTAGAGTGATAATTTATCCGTAGGACAGATTGTCTCTCATATTCAAAAGTCAGGATTTTGTTTTGTTGTCAAGAATTCAATATTCGACGACCATCAACATTTGTTTTTTCTGCAATTACTGAGTTTGATTTATTTTTATACAATTTAATTTTTATTCTTATTGCTTTCTTCTTCCTTAATTATCATTTAAATTCTTAATTGCTTCTGTGGTTTAGTAGTTAGGGTTTTATTGGTTCATTTTTAATTACTTTCATAGGGTAGATTAATTTCATTTCTCATTTTTTATTAAATTCTTGCTAGTAGAGTAGATTAAATTAGGGTTTAGTTAATTACATTCAATTGCTTTCCATAGGGTTTGTATTTTAGTATTGTTAACACCTCTTGCCTACATTTTCATTTCTCGTGATTAAATTTAGAATAAGTTTAGTTAAAAACTCCTGATCAATTCGTCTAACAAGTGAATAGGTTCGTGAACCTAATAATTGTTCCAATAGTTCTCGTGGAATTGATCTTTATTCTTCCTATATACAAACTCATCTCGTATATTTGTGAGTGTGCGGGAGCTGATTAGGATGATTAAAGTTTTTTACTACTTGTTCATTGTTTTCAAAAAACCAAATCAATATTCTATCGAACAATTTTTGGCGCCATTTCCGAGGACTATTTTTGTTTGGTAACAATATTAGGCGTAGTAAGTCTTACTAGAGTAGACTTTTTATTTCTTTTGTTAATTATTTACAATTATTTCTTGTTCTCTCGAGTTTGTTTGAATTTGGTATTCGATATTTGATCTTTTGTTTTCTTTTCTTGTGGTTTACGGTACATTCTCGTTCGTCTAATCAATCATTTCAATCGATTGACTTAGAAATTGAACGGGTGCATAAATAGAAATCGTAGACAACAAGACTGTCTTATAGGTGACAATCTGATGGAGAATCCAAATCGCATGTTTGAATGAACAAGAGGAGGTTGAAAGTAACAATGGTAACCCATTTAATGCAAATGCTAACCTGCGTCATCTTAAAGATTATGCAAGACATAATTTTGAGGAATCGAGTTCTAGCATTGCAAGCTACCCATGCAAGCAAATAACTTTGAAATCAAGTCTGCACAGATACAATTACTCCAAACACATGCTATGTTTGGAGAAGGACCAAATGAAGATCCCTATATGCACTTAATTAGATTTGAGGAGGTCATTGATACATTCCGATACAATGAGTCCATCCTAATTGCATCTAGAATGAGAGCATTCTTTTTTTCTTTTCGTGATAGAGCAAGGTCTTGGTTGCAGTCATATAGACATGGTACTTTCACAATATGGGACCAACTCGCTCAAAATTCCTAGCCAAAAACTTTCTATCAGCTAGGACCACGAAGCTTCAAAACGAGATCACATCATTTAAACAAATCACTGGAGAAAGCTTTGGTGAAGCGTGGGACAGCTTCAAGGAGTTGTTGAGGAAGTGTCCGCAAAATACTATACCTCTATGCCTACATGTCCAAACCTTCTATAATGGATTATTTTCGGACACTAGTTGATGCTAGTATGGGAGGTTCTTTTCCCTACAAGACTCTAGAGGAAGCGCAAGAATTGTTGGAAAGGATGGCATCTACTCATTACTATCATAGAGCCATAACTTCTTTAGTTGGACAACAACAACAACAAGTGAATAAAGCTAACGTCCAACAAACAGGTATACCTAGCTATGATTCTTTCTTGTCTCAGCCGAATATCATGATGAGTGCCATTACAAGCTAGACAATGCCACAGGTAATTTGGGATGAAGTTCGGTGAACTCCATAGGTTCGGCAAACACAAGGGATCTATAAGAGACAGATTGCTACGGAATTTGCAACGTAAAAATGGCTTTTGTGCTATACTTTTAATAACATTATGCATAAGATGAGCATCTTAATATGTTTCTAATCAAAACTCTATCTCCTATAACCAGCCCACAAACACATGGCAATACGTACAACCCTTCAGGCAAAATCATTTGAACATTCCGTGGACTAACCAAAATAATGTCCAAAACCCTTCATTTCAGCCCAACCAACCACTACAAAATTTTTCTAACCAAATCTCATTATCTAGACCATATCAACCACCACATCAAGATATATCCAAAACTTTTCACCTCAACAAAATAGCTCATAGCAGCCTCTACCAAGAAGACCACCATCTCAAAATCCAAATTATCCCGCACATGTGAATTATGATTTAACCAATGATGATAAAATTTGAGAAGGGATTTTGAGAGGTTACAAAGGGAGTATGAGAATTTGTGGGCTACCACGAGGAACCTTGAGATGCAATTGGGGCAGCGGATAACTCACCAAAACAATAATAGACCGGTTGGAGTATTTTTGAGATTGTATCAAAACTCACAGTAAACCATTTATACACATCTAGATGTGTATAAGAGACAGACCTGCAACACTCCAATAAAAAATAAGAGGAGGGTAAAGAAGAAGAAAAGAAAAACTCCAAGATGATTGAAGAGAAGAATGAAGCTGGTTGTGATGATAACAAGATGAAAAAAGTGGATGAAAACAAGGAGCTGAAAAAGAAGCATGTAGTGAAGCCTTTGAATTTTCATCATTCGGTAAAGATTCCATTCCCTCAACGGCTCAATAATTCGGAAGGAGGAAAAGATTTCAACAAGGTTAATGTCAGCATTCCTTTGGTTGATGTGCTCATCAAAATGCCCAAATACGTGACAGATATAAAGACTTTTATTGGCAAGGAAGCGATAATAGGATGATGGTGAGAAAATTGATCTTGATGCCAACCATAGTGCAATTTTTCAACGGAGATTACCCCCTAAACTCAAAGATTTTAGTAACATCTCAATACCAGTGGATTAGAGCAGGAACAACGCTACATCATTCACTTTGTGACTTTAATGGCTAGTGTCAACTTATACACATCTCTATTTATGATAAGTACAGGAATTATACAATGCCAATGTGACTAACGTTACACTCCAATTAGTGGACTTGACTGAAAGTAAACCATATGGCTTGTTGGAGGACGTGCTTGTGCAAGTAGAGAAGTTGGTGTTTTCCGTTGATTTCTTGGTGTTGGACATTAGCAAGGAAAATGAAATACCCTTGATTCTTGGGAGATCATTTTTATAAACTGCATATGCATTGATAGATGTTAATAAAGGGAAGTTGATTTTACAAATTAAAAATGAATCGGTTGAAATTGATGTTTTTTATTATAATCATAATTTTCCTATTTTTGAAGAAAAATGTGCTAATCATTCACATTATCCTTCTATTGGCAGGTCAAATGAAGAATCAAAATCACCCTAGATGTGTATAAGAGACAGTGAGTATGTTTAAGTACCATGTCTATATGACTGAAAGGGGTGGCCGACTACCCTAGCATGATTTACATGAGAGAAAGTGCAATGGTCAAGTTTAAGACTATAAACAAAGGCTCTACATGGGAGGCAATCCATGTTTTTTCTTACTTTTATTTCTTATCTTTTTGTTTAGTTTCTTGTTTTATTGTTTTTCCTAATGTCTTAAGGGTTTTTGTGTTTTGTTTTTGGTTTTAGTGATCGATGCTTTTCATCTTGACTCCGGTGTATTTAGTTTAATATACACAGCCCCAAACATTCTTTATTGACAGAGAATCTTCCTTTTTTCCTCTTTTACTCTTCATTTTTGCATTGCAGAAAGCTATTCTCTAAGCGTAATGAGTCTGTCGATTCTTTAATACACATCTAGATCAAAGGCTCCTTGAAGTGTGGCCATCTGATGTGTATCAAGACAGAGAACAATATACATCTAGAGTGTATAAGAAAAAGAAACAAAATTTTATTCAAATATTGCTTAGCATGTTTCTTTGATTTTCTACTCGATAATTTTTGAGCTAAGTTCTCATAAATAGGGTAGTCGGTGTTAATATTTTCCTAGCATGTTTCTAATTTTTGAGCACTAATAGCACTTCAATTTTTTGCTTTTTGTGCGCCAAGAGATAATTGTGTAGATTCACTCATATTGCACTCCAGACACGTACTTTATTGCATTTTTTAAAGCAATGTTAGATAATTTGATTTGATTTAAAGATGAAGGTAGGTATTTCTTTGGACGTTTGAGCCTTTCAACCAACCATTACTGTAAATTTTTACCTATAACCCTATTTTAGCCTTAACTTGTTTTGAACAGACAGGAGCACTATTCATTTTTTTTTTCTAACTCATTTTTTATATACCTTTGAATGAGTGAGCTATCCTATATATCCTTTAAGAGATTTAATGCTGCATAAATTGTTAAGGTGATATAAGAATGGAAGGCAGTAGTATGAGAATGTTTGAATGAATGGTGTACAGTTTAAGGTGTAAGAGTGTTTTTTAAAAAAAACAAAAAATTGTTGACCATTGCAGGTGGTGCTGTCACTGGTACCTGCATTGGAGTGTTGCAGGTGGTGTCCATCACTGGCACCTGCATTGGAGTGTTACCAGGTAGTGCTTATCGCTGGTACCTGCATAGATATTTTTTGTGCGGAGTGCCTACCACTAGTGCACATTTTGGGAAAATGGGAAAAAGAAGAAAAAGAAAAAAAAAAGAGGGAGATATTTTTACATGTGTAGGAGAGAAAGGTTGAAATTGAAAAAAGTAGGATTTTATTTTTCTTGTTGCACAAAATATTTATGGGTGTTTGGTCAATTTAGTGCGGGGATACTTCTTTGAAGAATAGGTGTTTTAACGTTCAAAGAATAAGTTTTATTTTGATGTGAACGTGGCTAGCATTGATTTAAAACTCTTTCTTTTTCTTATGTGTTTATCTTTTTGTTTCTCCCTTTCTTTGTTCGCCAAGACCCTAACCATACGTTATGAGCTAAAAGTCCAACCTAATTTAAGTTTATTCAGTTACCTACATTAGTGGAGAAATGTAAGAAGAGTAAGTTATGGAGTATTTAGAAAAATTCAAAGGGTTTTCATGATTTGATCCGAGTGTCTTAAATGTTTTTTTTGTATGGCTATGCACACTCCTACACTGGAATTCTTGTATAGGGGTTTCTTTATCATTTGACTATTTTCCTTATGATGGTTTGGATTTAGTTATTCATGAGGATAATTGATGAGATGTGTTGAGTATGTTTGTGATTTATTTCTATATTTTACTCAAGGACGATCAAACATTAAGTGTGGGGTAGTTTATAAACTCGTAAATGTTGTATATTTCAGGTATCTTTTACCTCAATTTTAATGTAATTTGAGCAGAATTGAGTAATCATGTTCAGCTAAAATGGTTTACTTTGACTTTTTAGGGTTTGAATGAAGAAAGAGTCCAAATTGATCGCAAAAGTGAAAGAAAAGTGCAAAATTAGAATTTCGTGCACTGACGATGAACGATTCTAACATAGTTTGGTAGATTGAGCATAGCTTTCTTGTCCAAACTCCAATTGATGTGATTCAAGATATTTTGAAAATTTAAGACATAGAGATAAAACTTTTATGTTTTGAATTTTTTCAAATCCGGCCTATATCATAGTCAAAATCGAGGAGGATTTTGAACCTAGTGCTGAAAGTGCCGTATTTGAAACTGTCTCTTATACACATGTCGTGCCTAGCGCCAACTCCAAAAGCACTCGGCCTATCCACACAGGCGCTGATCAATGGGTGGGCTACAAAACTTGAATTATTTTGCAAGAAACATCCTCCATTGGGCCGGTTGCATGAAGATCATGTATAAGATCAGTTTTGGAGTCTTAAAACCCTAAAAATATCTATAAATACATAAGAGAAGGAAAAGGAAATCATCATAATCATCATTCATCATTAGTTTCTTAGTTTTTAATTGTTAGAGTGATCTCTTTAGCCGTAGGATAATTATACTACTTAATTATCAAGATGGTTAGAATTGGAAGGAATACAAAAAGAAAACCCTATAGAAAAATAGAAAACGGGGATAATCTGACACGAATTTGAGAATCAAATAGAGCCAATTTGAAATTGATAGATTGAATAAACATACCATTTTATTGGGAATTTGGGTCGTTTAGAATAATGATAAACAGATTGACATAGAAAGTGGGACGGAAAATCTTTATTGATACGAATATATGTTGCATATGTTGTGATGATACTTCTTTTTCTCAATTTGTTTCACACAATTTATATTGCTTTCATTTATACTTACCATAAAAACTTAGGCTCCTTTCATTAATGTTGGAAATAAACACATGAAACATAATGTTTCAAATTGTTTCTTTTGGCATTTTCCAATGATAGCTTATAAAACTAATATGAGACTTGTTTTAAAAAAAAAAAAAAAAAGATTTTACAACTTCTCTTGTGATGAATTGGTGCAAATTCAAATGAAAAGGTAGCACCTCTTCATTTGAGTTATGGCTGAAGGAAAATACTTAGGTAGACCCAATCTTTAGCCCCACTTGTAGACCCTGTGGTCAGGATTAAACCTTAAAGAATCTTGCCTACATCAGTTGATGTCATAGATTTTCTAAGGTTTAATCCACACCACAGGGTTTACAAGTGGAGCCAAAAACCGGGTCTACCTAAGTATTTGCCATGTCTGAAAAGTTTTGTCCATTCATCTTAAGAGTTGTAACTTAGTTTCTTAGGGTTGCCAATTGATTGAGACAATCTTTGGTGAAATGTTTGACGTCTCTATAAATATGGGACTCCATCAAAGGCATAAAATACACACAAAAAAAAAATCAGATTTTATAGTCTTCTTCTTGTTCTTAGTCTTATACTTGTTCTTGAGTGTTAGGAAGAACATTTGCATCTAGATGTGTATATGTTCTTGGTGATGACTTTGGTGATTCCTAAAAGTTGTATTTGCCTGAAACCTTTCAACAACTATTCATAGTGGAGGCAAATAACACTTTAAAGATAGAGATCACTTGCACTAAAGATTTCAAAGTTATTCTTCATTTTGTGTTTGTAGTAAATTTCCCCAACAATCTTAAAGTGTTATTTATTTTTTGTTGACCTGGAGAACAAGGATCCTATCACTACTATAAAAGTGAATAACCATGAGTTCAAACTAGACCGTTTTGATAGAAATGGTCTTAACTTTACTCGTTGGAAGGACAAGATCAAATTCCTTCTAACCGAGTTAAGTATTTTCTAAATTTTGGATGTAAATCATCCAAAGCCTAAGATGCCAAACGAAGAAAGTACAGATGCTGAGAAGGCTACTTATAAAAAATATGGTGACGATTGCGTAAAATGTTGTGGCTACATCATGGACACACTTTTCAACCAATTATATGATCTTTTTCAAGGCATAGAAAATCAAGTAGCTCTTTGGAGACGTCTCTTTTGGAGACAAAATATGTCAATGAGAAACAAGGTATCAACAGATTTGTTTCTTTAAAGTATTTTGAATTCACTATGATAAACAATAAATCAATTATGACTCAAGTAGATAAGTTGTAAGTTTTAGTTTTCAAACTCAAAGATCTCAAAATTGATGTTTCTAAGGCAATGCAAGTGGCTACAATTATTTCAAAATTGCCTCTTACTTGGGCTAATTACCATAAGAAACTCATGCACTCTAATGAAAATATCATTGTTGATCAACTCTTGTTGCACATTCGAATTGAGGAAGAAACTCGTATGCGTGAAGGTAAAAGTGCATTAGTGAGTGACACCAAAGTGAATGTTGTTGAGAATGGAACTAAGAATAAAAACAAACATGGTAAAAGAAAGTTTGTTGACATGAGTTTCACCAATAATACTGAAAATTTTGCTAGAACTTCTAATGATGTTAAAAATAATAGAAAAATGTTTCATTGTAGTAAAAAGGGCCACTATAAGTTTTCCCATGCAGAAACAATGAAGACATCAAAATGTGGAGTAATCCTAACCATCCAAAAGATGTGTATGTCAGATGACAGGAAGCTGTCTCTGGTGTCAAATTTGTTCATTAGCATGATATCTGACATAAACATGGCTTGCAACACTACATCATTTATAAATGGTGGTATGATTTCGACTATTAAACACATCTTACATTTGCAAAAACAATTCCGCATTAAGAAGTATTGAATACTCCAAGGAGGATCAATATATTCTTATGGGAAATAATGCCAAGGCAAAAGAATAGGCAAAGGAGTCGTAGAATTACAATTTATATCTGGATTAAAACTTCCTCTAGTTCCATTATTACATCTTGATGTGTATAAGAGACAGGGCATTATGTAAGAAAGATGTAAAGGCTGTTACAGATATTTACCTCCTCTATCACTTCTTAAACATTTAATAAATTTTAAGTATATCGCCCTGTGGCGCTTGCAGAGCGCGATGCACGGCAAAGGTACAAACAAGTCTTGGTGCAAGCAGCCGGCAAAGTGGAGCAGCCACGTGAAATAGGTGATTAAATGCAAAATGTGTAAGAGTAAGTATGTAATATATGTTAGGTGATTGTAAGTAGGATTTGTGCATAGTAAGTAGGTAATTTATGTTTGTAAATAAGAGGGGCCTTTACAATGCGAATTGTATAAAATAATCTAAACTAGGAAAACAAGATTTGGAGTAGCTGACGGTGTCGGTGTGTTGGTGGCCAGGCCAGGACACAAAAAATACATCAAAATTTAAAAGAAAATAAACCCTAGTTTAGATTGACTCTGGTCCGTACGTAACTCAAGAAAATGAGTAGTAGGGAAGGTAACATCCCAAACCCTATTTGGGATAGGATATCTAGATTCATACTTTGTTGCATTGTTGCATACGTGTGCTTTGAAATAGTTTAAAAGTAATAAAATATGTACATGTTAATGAGAAAACGAAAATAATGGTAAATATTAACATTGACAATTTAGCTGAGATTAAAGTCGCAATTAAAAGTCTTTGGTGAGCTTTGAGTTCCCTTTAACTCCCAAGGGCAAAATAGTCATTTATCATGCAAGTTTATTTCTAGCCCAATCAATTATTAAGTCACAGGCTAAATTGAATTTGATTCAAATATTTAACGTCTAGTTGTTGCAACTAATCCAAAATTTGAGGGCAAAAGAAAATAAATTCATAATTTAACAAGTAAGATAAGGCATTTTCTGGTGAGAAATGAATCTCAGGTTTCCAATACACATCCCGATAAACACAATTTCGGATTCTCATATGTGCAAAAAGATCAAAGTCTATTTACAATTTAATACTCCTAAGGGCAAAGCATTACACAATCAGAGAATTAAAACGTGCCAAACAAATAATCAAAGTAAAAATGGTGGTTATTGACATAAAACATGTAATTTGTTTGAAGAGAAAAAAATAGTAATATTAAAGAAAATTCCTTAATAAATGCCAATCACGATGTAAAATCCCACGTGGCGCAATACGCAGCAGTGGGCTTACGTCGTCATCGAGTAGCATCCATGACGTGGCGCAATGGTGATGCCACGTCAATCTGTGACGTGGCACAGGATGCCACCATCCGAGACGGCACATCTTGTGAGGCGTGCCACGCATCAATGACGGCGCATATGCCCGTGCCCATCAATGAAGGCCTAAATGGCGCAAAGTGGAAAAATATTCTATCGAGAAGGCCAAATGTAAAGACCTAACTTTCCTTTTTTGTGTGCACCTTTTTTTTGTGTGTATAACCACTTTTGAGATGAATGATTTTGCTTTTTTAAAGATTGTAGAAACCTCGAAACCTACAACTTTTATTCTTTGATTTTACTTTTATTCTTCCTTCATTTTACTCCAATCTTAGTCAAAGTCTTCCTTCATCGGTTTTAAATCTTAGTGAGGTTTTCTAAAATTTTCATACTTGCAAATTTTCTGCAGATATCCTGGAAACACCTTTTTCTACCATTTTGCTTTTCTACCACGTTTTGACTCTCTAAATGGACGATTTTGCTTAATATTTACAAAGGGAGTTGTAGCCCGAGAACCGTCTAAAATTTTTATTCTTTGAGTTTATTCTAACCTCTCCGATCGTATGGAATTTTGGCTCAAAGTTGAGGTTTTAGGCTTAAGAAAATTTTTCTCTCTGAAAAATTTTCCTCCTCCTTTAGACCGATTTTTGTGTTTTAATGAATTGGATTGAGTGTAAAAATGGTCAAGACCATTCCTTGTCATGTGGAGCATGGGCATCTAAAATTTTGGTTAAAAATGGGTGAAAACGCGAGAGAAACGTGGCAAGAGAAAACTGCTTTGTGGTGGTATCTGTAGCGTGAAACAATTCAGTAGCTGAAAATTCAATAATATTTGGGTCGGTGTAAGAAAAATTAAAAGAAAATTGAGAGACAATTTAACGAACAAACAGGGGACAACTTAAGGGACAAAAATAGGTGTCTACACGTATCTTTCATGAATCTCTTTCCTTATATTATAATCGTTTAGCACATGTTAAATTTAGAAATTTAAAATTTATGTCGAAATATGGTTTAATTTCTTGTGGTCAAAATGCTTGTAATAAATGCGAAATATGTATCCAAGCAAAAATGACTAAGAAGTCATTTGCTAGTGTAGAAAGAGATAGTGATCTTTTAGATTTTATTCATTCAGACATTTGTGAATTGAATGGTATGTTAACAAGTGGCGAAAATAAATCTTGACAAGTCTAGATTTACATATGTTTATTTGATGAAAACTAAAGACCAAACAAATTTCATTTGAAAAGTTTAAAATCTATAAAGTTGAAGTAGAAAATAAACTTGGAAAGAAAATCAAATGTTTAAGAAGTGATAGAGGAGGTAAATATTTTCTCAAAGAATTTTTTTCTTTTTGTGAGGAAAATGGTATTGTACATCAAACAAGTGCACCCTATACCCCACAACAAAATAGTTTGGCAGAAAGAAAGAATAGGACATTAGTAGAAATGTAAATGCCATGTTACTAAATGCCAAGTTGCCAATGAACCTATGGGGGTGAAGCATTATTAACAGCTTGTTATGTACATAATAGGATACCCTCAAAGAAATTTGGAATATCTCTTTATGAAACATGGAAAGGTAGGAAGCCAAACCTAAATTATTTTAGAGTTTGGGGTTGCCTAATTTTCTATAGGGTATCAAATTCTAAAAGAACTAAATTAGGGTTAAAAGCAAATAAAAGTATCTTGTTGGATATGCTGAAAATTCAAAAGCATATAGATTACTTGATGTAAATTCCAAATTAATTGTGGAATCTAGAGATGTTGTATTCATTGAGGACAAGTTCCTTAGTGATACTTATAATTTTCATAATCAAGAATCTAATAATTCACAAGATATAGATTCAAAATTTGATGATTCTTCTAATAAAAGAAAATATAATGAATTTTCTAATGATATTAGAAGAAGTCAAAGAGGTAGAATTGAAAAGCAATTGGATCCAAATTTTGTGTATATACAAGATCCAGTAACTTTTCTTGTAGAAGGAGATAGAAAATCTATTTATAAACAAATACCTATATACTAAATGTTGATGAAGACCCAAAGACATTTAGTGAAGCATTGTCTTCAAGGGATGTTGCATTTTGGAAGGAGGCAATAGAGGAAGAAATAAATTCTATCCTTGGTAACAATACATATGTACTTGTTGATTTGCCTCCCGATTTAAAATCTATTAGTTGTAAATGGGTATATAGAAGAAAATATAATACAGATGGTTCCATACAAACCTTTAAAGTTAGATGAGTAGCAAAAGGGTATAAACAGAAAGAACGTATTTGACTATTTTGATACTTATGTCCCTGTAACTAGAATAACTTCAATTAGGATGTTGTTTGCTTTGACTTCTTTGTATGGTTTGTATACTCATCATATGGATGTTAAAATTGTATTTTTGAATGGTGATTTGGATAAAGAGATATACATAAAACAACTCGAGGGTTATGTACAACACTGGTAATGAGAATGAAGTTTACAAACTTGTTAAATCTGTATATGGATTAAAGCAAGTACTGTCCATGATGTATGCGACAACAGTACTTAGGTAATCTTACAAGATGGTTTCAAACACAATAATACTGATAAGTGTATTTACTCAAAGTTTACAAAAGACTATGATGTGATAGTATGTCTCTATGTTGATGACATGCTTATAGTTGGTACAAACTTCAGAGGTGTTGAAGAAACAAAGAAGTATCTAATTTCTAAATTTAAAATAAAGGATATAGGTAAAGTTGATACTATTTTAGGTATATTAAGGTGACTAAATATATTGAGGGTTATTCTCTAAATCAAACTCACCATGTTAAGAAAATGCTTCAAAAATTCAATCATTTAAATATTAAAGAAGCTTCATCTTCATATGATGTAGCAAGTAAATTTTCGGTAAACACCGGAAGATCAATAACACAGTTAGAGTATGCTAGTGCTATTGGAAGTATAATATATTTTATGCATTGTACAAGACCGGACATATCCTATAATATTTGTAAATTGTCAAGATTTACAAGTAATCTTGGTGTTGCTCGTTAGAAAGCAATAGGGAGACTTCTTGGTTACATAAAGAGAACATCAAATTTTAGATTTACATACAATAACTATCCAAGTGTATTAGAAGGATATAGTGATGCTAGTTGGATAACTAGCGCAAGTGATAATAGTTTTACATCTGGTTGGGTGTTCATGTTTGGTGGTGGTGCGGTTTCTTAGATGTCAAAGAAACAAACGTGTATAACACATTCCACCATGGAAACACCCTGAGTTTATAGCCTTAGCTGCGGCTGGCAAAGAGGAAGAATGGCTGAGAAATCTATTATTAGATATAGATTTGTGGTCACATGATATGCCAGCTATCTCTTTGCATTGTGATAGTGAAGTTACAATGTCTAGAGCATTGAATAAAATATATAACGGTAAGTCTAGACATATAAGCCTAAGCATGCTTATGATAGACAATTAATCACGGAAGGTGTGATTACAACTGTCTATGTAAAGTCAATAAAGAATTTGACTCTTCCGTTCACTAAAGGACTCTTGAGAGATATAACTAAAAGGATGACCAAGGATATAGGGATTAAACCTATGGAACAATTAAATTAATCAGCATAGTGGGAACTCGAACTTTACTAGTTCACAAATTAACCTAAAGGTTTAATGAGAAAAATAATCTATGTTTTGTGATTGTGAGTAAATACTAGGGCACAAATGTGAACTAGTCAAGTGTGTTTACTAGTACTGTGGAAGAATGAGCAAGTGCTTTTACTGAAATACAAGTTTGGTAAAGAATTTATGTACATACCAGGTACTTATACTATGGTATTTCACCTATATAAATATTAGAAATGGTGCCGTTTCTAACAAAAGTAGGTATAACTTTTGCAAACGTTTATGAAATTAGGAGGACGCAATCCCCTAATTGCAAAAATAACGGTGAATATCTCAAGAAATATTATGGATTTAAGGTTCAAGTTTTTGATTTGGACATATTAAATCAAGGTTCAATATTTAAGTACAATAATTGATTTAGTTCAAATTTTGAAATTTGTCACCGCTTAAGGTTAAAACTTAACAAGTACCTTAAGAATTAAATTCATTGAAAAATTAGTTTTATAAGCTAAGTAGGGGATTGTTGGAAATAAATACATGAAACATCATGTTTCAAATTGTTTCTTTTGACATTTTCCAATGATAGTTTATAAAACTAATATGAGACTTGTTTAAAAAAAAAAAAAAAAAAAAATCTGATTTTACAACTTCTCTTGTGATGAATTAGTCATCAAATTCAAATGAAAAGATAGAACCTCTTCATTTGAGTTATGGCTGAAAAGTTTTATCCATTCATCTTAAGAGTTGTAACTTAGTTTTTTAGGGTTGTCAATTAATTGAGACAACCTTTGGTGAAGTGTTTGATGTGTCTATAAATATGAGATTCCATCAAAGACATAAAATACACGCAAAAAAATAGATTGTATAGTTTTCTTCTTGTTTTTAGTCTTATACTTGTTCTTGAGTGTTCAAAAGAAGAACACTTACATTGTTAAATAAGTGTTCTTGGTGTGACTTTGGTGATTCCTAGAAATTGTATTTGCGTGAAACCTTTCAACAACTATTCATAGTGGGAACAAATAACACTTTAAGGATAGAGATCACTCGCACTAAAGTTTTCAAAGCTATCCTTCATTTTGTGTTTGTAGTAAATTTTCCCAACAATTAATTAGTGGTTTCCTGTTTTAATTCGTTAGGCAATTTGTTTGATAAGCAATACACAAAAAAAAAAAAGAAAGATAAAAAAATCAATTTCTAGTACTAGATTTTTCTAATCGAGGCTAATCAAGTTAAATTTTTAGTGTTAGTTGAATTATAAATGAGTTTACCTGTGCATCAATGCGAATTCGAACTCTATAATTACGTCGATATTCGACTCAACGATTCAATAAGCTGGGTAAATTGCATTATGGATCACTCAAAATCAGTATTACATTCAAATTAATATGGGGAAGTTGGTGGATTAACTAGTATTACCGACAACATTACACATCATAAGTATGATATAATCAAGCTTTCGGAACTATGTCCGTTGTAGGGTGTGTGAAAGCCTAATTCGATTCGATGTGCACTGAAGCAGATTTTATTTTATTTTTTTTTATTTTTTTTTTGAAAAACAATTTATGACTAATGAAGAAAACATTTGAGCTACTAGTATAAGAAAATAATCTATCCATTTCAAAATAAGTGTCGGATTCAGTTAGTACACAGATTAACAAAACTATTAAATTGTATCAATTTTACAAAACTAGATAAGTGACAAAATTATATTTTTACATTAATATTTTAATTACATAATTTTTCTTTTATTAATATGACACTAAGGATAAAAGTTGAAAAAAATATTATTTAACATTTTTTTAATTTCTAAATTGATGAATAATCTAAAACAAGATAATTTATCTAAAGTAACAATTATTATAAAACGGAAAAAGTAACAACTAACGCGGGCTATCGAATTGGATTTTAAACATCTTGACGTAATAAGGAATTAAATGTACAAAGGTGAAGTCAAATACACATTAATTGTATAAGAGACAATTGTATTCAAACAATCTAACGTAGGATCATTAAATACATATCTTTGCAAAAAAAATTACTATAATTAAAGTGAAAAATTCTTGTAATATATAGTTCCAATTTTCTAACTTTTATTATTTGAAATCATGTCCCTAGTCATGAATTCTCCCTTCAGCCTATTGTTCCAATGGCTCCTTCTATTTATCTTATTCTTGGCATCTTTTAATTCAGCAAAAGCAAAACCAATAAAATTTCAAGAAATGCTCCATTGGGGGGTAGTGCAATATTTCAACGAGGCACTAGAGGCAACATAATTCCTCATAAATCTTCTTTTGCAAAAGATTTCAAAACTTATTTTTATAAGCAAACATTGGACCATTTTAATTACAACCCACACAGTTATACAAAATTCAAGCAAAGATATGTGATTAACTCGAAATTCTGGGGTGGCGCGGCGGCAAATTCACCCATCTTTGCTTATTTTGGTGGCGACAGCTCCCATAGATGGAGATTTATATGGTATTGGCTTTCCTGTTGAGAATGCACCCCGGTTTAGAGCCCTCATGATCTACATAGAGGTCTGATCATCTTGACTTTAATGAATCATTAAATAATATTTGATATTTATTATTGTTATTTATTAAGAAGCACTATAATTGATATTAGCAATTAATATATGGGACACGAACTATTTTGCACAAGAAAAAAGCTAGTCCAATTAATTTACTCCAAGAAGCATTATACATGCTATTTTTGGTTATTTTGATCCTTCGTCCATGTTAGCATTTTGACACATATTTTTTTTAAAATTTATTTAAATGATACATTCTATTAATTGATATCTTTTGAAGTAAAATAATTCTTCAATCAAATATGTACCTACTTGTAGCAAGTATAACCAAATAAAAAGACAAAAATCATTCCGGGCAAATAGAGGTAGTATATAGTGATAGTAGTAGGTAAAAATAGAATCTAATCTAGGTATATGCTCATAGGATTTATTCTTCTGCTTAGGCGACTTTCAGTTTGTAATGTTGTTTCATTTGTTATTTAGTGATGATTGTATTAATTTAATTCGTCCATTGTCGACATTGTTTAATGGTACATGAAAAAGAGTAAATAGACAAAAAATATTTAAATTCTTGGAATAATTTCACTTTACTAGTAAAATCTTATGAGCAAATTTTTACTTTAGATCCCTAATTTCAATATTAAACATTTTACATCCTCAACTCTCGAATCTATCCCACTTTTGTCTAATTTTTGAAATCGTCACTCAACTCAAAGTAATATAATCTTTTTGTATGCACAAGAAGTTCAGCGGGATATTATACCAATACTATTATAATTTTTTCGATTCACCAACAAATATTCCTTTAAGTTGGGTGATGGCATTAAAAATTGGATGAAAGTGAGACAAAATTGTGAATTGAAGGTTACAAAATATTCAAAACTAAAATTAAGATTGTAGAGTAGAAATTGGGTATAATTTAAGGGACACAAAATGAAATTAGTTCAAGTATCTTGAAGAAAACTTGCACCATGAATCATCCACTTAATTACACGAATCTTCATCAGTTTACAAATGATTTTAGTTAGTTCATAAGATTATTACTCTCATAATTATTGAATATATAGTGAGGTCTTGTACCTATAATTTCAACTCCCATGCATCTTTCCACAGCATCGTTTCTACGGGAAATCGATTCCATACGGATCAATGGACAAGGCCACAAAGCATGATGCTATTGGTTATTTCAATTCAGCTCAAGCTTTAGCTGATTATGCTGAGGTGTTGATTCATGTTAAACAAAAATTATCTGCCCATTATTCTCCAATTATCGTGGTTGGCGTATCCTATGGAGGAAGTAAAGCCTCTCTATACAAAACTGAATTAGAAATTTTCTTCTTAATTTGTAAGAAAATTTACGGTCTCGTTGAGAGAATTATCCCATTGTACTTTAGAGACTTAAACAGTAAAACGTCATGTGTTTTAAAAACTTATACTATACAAGCTCTGAAAGCCTGTGAGATAGTTTCTTCAACGAGACTGTAAAATTTTATTTATTTATATATATTAATCAAGTTGTATTCCAAAATATTTTATAGCATCCCAAATAAATTGTTAATAGAGTTATTTTTTTTTTTTTTGACACTTTGAAAATTAATTTTGCATAAAATTTTTAATTATTTTCCACGTAAATTTCGTGACAGTGCTTGCTACATGGTTTCGACTCAAGTATCCGCACATTGCTGTCTGGTGCTCTAGCCTCATCAGCTCCGATTCTTAATTTCGATCACGTTACTCCACCAGAAGGTTATTACAAGAATTTAGCCAAAAATTATAGGGTATATATATATATACTTCAATAATTAATCTTCTAGCTATTTGTAACTTTTTAATTTTAGCATTGAATGTTAACAAGCAGTTTATAATTTTGAGGGTATTATATAAAAATATATATATATATATATATATATTTTTTAAATTTAGAAATTGACTTTTGAGGTGTCATTGCATGCAGGAGGCTAGCGAAAATTGTTATAGAACGATCAAAAAATCGTGGGAAGTTATTAGCAAAGTTGCTTCGAGACCCAATGGTCTCTCCATTCTCAGCCGGAAATTCAAGATGCTCGTAAGTAAATTTTCTTATGCCTAATTAATTAATGTATATTTCTTTTGCTGAGTAGTTTTCTACTACTATATATATAGGAGCATTATTATGAAATAACGAAATTGGAGCTTTAACGATTGATCATTTCGACAATTCTCAATAACACCCAATAAGTTATGTTTGTTGTACTGTAAAACATTGGTATAATTTGCATTCCTCCTCTGAGGTTTGACATATTACATAAATCTCTACTTCAGTTTCAATAATTAAACCTAGACCCCTATTTTCATGTTTTCATTAACAAAAAAAAGAAAAAGAAAAAGAAAACTATTTTGCTTACATAAATAAAAGAGCCAAATGTATATCTTACAATACCCTTGAGATTTTTTTTTTTTTAAACAAATTAAAAGCCTTAGAAAAATATACTTAGAGAAAATATCGGTTAACATGCAATTTTTTTTTTCTTTTTGCAGAAAATTAAAAGGTTCCTCAGATCTGTTAAATTTTCTACAATCAAAGTATATATATGCGGGTCAATATGATGCTCCACCTGATTATCCAGTTAATGTTATATGTAACGGAATTGATAGTGCACCTAAAGGAAGTGATATTTTGGGGAAGATATTTGCTGGTCTTGCTGCTTTTTCTGTACCTCGGAAATGTTTCATGCTTCGATATAGGTGGCAATAATTTTATTCCCGATGAAACAAGTCAAAATTGGGAATGGCAAGTAAGTTACACTCCTTCCATGGGAACATCGTTGAAATAGCCTCTCAACTTTTTTACTTTAGTTGAAATAGTCAATCTCTTTTTTAGTTAGAATAGTCATTTAACTTTTATTTTTTTTTAGCAAATATAGTCTTTTTTTGATGGAGTTACCACAAAAACTTTTTTTTTAGGTAAATTTCACATACACCTTCTGTAATTTAGTTATTTTCTACACTGAATTAATTTAAAATTTTACAAAATTTTAAAGTCAACTTCTAAAAAGAAAAATTAGTGGTTGGCTAAGGAGATCTAACTGTGGGGCTGGTGGGTGGTATTTGGTGTCTGGGGAGGCACTTGGGTGACTATTGGTGGCCGTGGGTGGCTGAAAGGGTGGTTCTGGAATGAGTGGGTGATAGTTTCGATTGGAGAAGGAGAAGAGGAAAAGGTTAGGATTGTTTTGATTTTTTTTTTTTCTTAAAAAATAAATATTTCAAACAAATCTAATGTTATTTTTTTTTTTTTTTTTTTCACCCCTTCAAATTGATATCTTTCTTATTTTTTTTTCCATTTTAAACTATATGGGAATTATGTGAAAAATAACTAAACCTTAGGAGGTGTATGTGGAATTTATCAAAACAAAGGTTTTTGTGGTAGCTCTAATACAAAAAGACTATCTTGACTAAAAAATAAAGGTTGAAGGATTATTCTGACTAAAAAAAAAAGGTTAGGGACTATTTCGATTGAAGTAAAAAAGTTAAGAGATTATTTTGGCTATTTTCCCCTCCTTCCATTTATGATTCAAGATCTTCTAAGTTATATCACTTAGTTGTTTGTAATTATCTAAGGACTAAAAAATGTTTTTATTTTATTTTAAATGTATTAATTTTAAAGACTAAATTCATTTTGCACCCCTCAACTTATATTCACCCACTTTGTATTTGTAATTTTATTTTTGGACACTTTTCTGTGTTACCCCTAATTCTCAAATTTGCCCTATTTTTGCACCCCTAAATCTGTCATATTTTTAACGCCATTACCAAATTTAATGAAATATTTTCGTGTGTGTACAACTAAATTTACCAAGTGTACTACATTGTTGATATAATATTTTGGGTAGCAAAAACTTAAGGAAATAAAGAAGATTCCATTGAGTTTGGTAATGACCTTAAAAAAGATTGAAATTAGATGAATTTGATTACCCGTATTATTATTCATTGATAATACCTCTTTCATTATTAGTCTTGCACAGAAATGGTTATGCCTCAATCATCAAATGACGATAATAGCCTGTTCCCTTCACAACCATTCAATCTAACGCAATTTATGAAGAACTGCAATAGCATATACGGTGTGCCTCCTCGACCTTCATGGGTTACGACTTACTATGGAGGTTATGTATGTCTATTCACCTTTTTGTCAAGGGCTTCATAATTAGTGAGAAATTTTGGAGAAAATTTGAACCTGATTTATTGTATATGTGAAATAAATTTGGACCTGCTTGAGTACTAGAAATTTTGCATTGTTTGTATTTAGATTAGGGTAAATTGTAATATGCACCCTTGAACTATTGTTGATTTGCAATTTGTCCCCTAAACTAATCAATTTTAGTACTTTAGTATTTTATACTATCGATTTTTGGTATGTCAAATTGGTTCAACATCAATGAAATTTTTTTTTTTTTTTGAGTGAAAAGATTTAAACATATTTGTAAGCTGTATTTGGTTCTTAAATACTTTTATTCATCTATTGGTATTAATTTTTTCCCATTAAAAAGAGTTATCAAATTTCACTAATTTTTATCTAATCTGAACAATTTGCCAAAAATTGATTATATAAGATACTAAAATATTAAAATTAATGGTTAAAAAACAACATAAAAATTAGTGATAATTCAGAGGTGCATATTGCAATTAAGCTGGTAATTCATTTATTCTTTTCAAACAAATAGGACAATTTTGTGTGTTTACAATTGGAAAAGAAATGTTTATAGGCATGCAATAATGAAAAATGTTTTATATACGCCGGACTTGAATAACCAAAATCAAGAATTTGAAGTTCAACAATTTTTTAATTCTTGATCTTCAAAAAATTGGATGTATGCAAGAATTCTCATGATCGCTATGATCCTTTGATTTCATGAATATGATGCTTCCATCAATATATTGTGCGAATATTGCAGGATATAAAATTAGTTCTTCGTAGATTTGCAAGCAACGTCATTTTTTCAAATGGTTTAAGAGATCCGTATAGCAGTGGCGGGTAATTAACCAGAAAATTGAAGGACAATTTTATTAGTGTTTTCTCAAACTTCATCAACTTAATTAATTTGTCTAACGGTTTTCACTTTTCACTCTCAATGCTAGGGTGCTTGAAGACGTATCAGAGACTGTTCTTGCAATCGTTACAGCTAATGGTTTGCACTCAACTTTGTCACTACAAACAAATTTGAAAACAAAACTAAGAATTAATTCATAATATCTTGATAAATAGTGTTTAAATTTATGTTCTGAGATTTAAAGTGTATGTACTTGATAATAAAGTATAACTGTGTATAAGAAAATTGCATTTCTCTTATGATTTAGGTAACGGGTTTATGTCAAATCATTAAAGCAGGTAGAGATCGAATATAGATCCTAAAAAAAAAAAAATTACATGTACTTTTCTCAAATAATTAATTTTAGAATTCACCTCTTACAATATAAGCAATATATATACTCCATCTCATTTGCAGGTTCTCATGGTTTGGATGTATTAAAATCAATGCCAACTGATCCTGACTGGTTGATCAAGCAAAGGAAGAAAGAGGTTCATATAATTGAAAGTTGGATCAAAACATATTATGCTGATCTTGTTTCCATAAAACATTGGAACAAGCTTAAGTTGTGAAAGAGCTCAGTGCTAGGCAATCTCTGTTCTAGAAACTATTTTGAAGATATATATTCTCTATTTTGGGCTCAAAAATAAAAGATGTGCTGAAAGAAATTTAGTGGTTAATTAGCATATTATAGAACAACCATTTGTAACTCTTTGTAATTATGTAGTACAATATATAAAGAAAGGAAAATTTTATAAATTCTTTTTAGGGAATTATTCTCTTGTACTTTAAATATTTGTACAGTACAATATTATACATAATAGATGTGTCTCTTATAAGATCTAGATGTGTATAAGAATAATTCCCTAAAAAAGATTGTAGAATTCCCATAAAGATAATGGTACCATAGATAAAACAGCTAATTACAAAAATTAACCAAATCAAAAAATATTTATGTACTTGTATGATTACCTAATAAAGTATTATTAACAGAAAACACCGGAAAACATAATTTCAGATGTAATAATTACATATTGATAATTTTGTCACGACAACTTTACATCAACAGAAACAGTCCACCAAACTTTAAACTATTTAATCATTTTCAAAGAATATTAGTGCTTACATTTACTTCATGTGAACCTTTCTTCTTCCATGCTAAACAAATTTGACTTAGATAGTTATAGAAACAAATTTGACTTGATAGTTCAAATATAAATAACAAGATCTGCGAAATGGTGGTTGGGCATTGCCGGTAATCTGATAATAGAAAAGAAGAGTATAGTGTAACCCATACTTAGTGACCGGCACCAAGATTCCAAATGAAACGCAAGTTTCTGTATGACTTCACAAATCCCTTGGTAGCTTTGTTATCAGCACAGTACATTGGGGTTATACCTATGCTTAATTTCAAGACTAATTCTGAAGTCCTTAAACCAACCCATCTGCAAACTATTTTATAATTAAACATGCATTTGCATACACTCCCACATGCAGAATTTTGTTTGCCTTCCTTAAGTTTGGCCATCCCATAGTTACCGGATTTACCGAATAACTGTTTGTATTACATATTAATTTGCACGTACCAATACATCGTATCAAGTATTGATATATAGACTCTCACATGCAGAATTTTGTTTGCCTTCCTTAAGTTTGGCCATCCCATAATTATTGGATTTATCGGATAACTCTTCGTAGTATATATTAATTTGCACGTACTAATACATCGTATACACATCTAGATGTGTATAAGAGATATATATATATATATATATATATATATATTAAAAAGTGATATAACACATTCTGATACCTGTATCACGTATCAAAAAGTATCATGCATTCAATAATTATGAGGCATCCAAGCTTCAGTTCCCTTAGTTACACAAATGACCTCAAGCTAATCAGAACAATGAAAAAAAAAAAAATGCGTCAGCAACTCAAAAACAGAGAGGGAAAAGAGAAAGGACAAAAGTAAGTTCAATGAACATGGTGCAAGTTATAGTACGTTAGAACCAGTTATTACTGGTTCATGATTTCTGGGTGCACTTTACACAAACAGACACACTTAAATAAGCATATCTTCTTTTACGTGATCATGTTGGGATCATCACAGACTTCCTGTCTTCCCATTTGATTATTTGATGCAGGTGGTGGATGATAGATATCACTGAAAGAGACACATCCATAATTACTAGAAACACAGTATATTAGAAAATACAGGACGGATATGAGAATTGAATTCATCACTTTTTAAAATATTCGATACGTAGAGGTAGGTTTAGTCGATACGTCGCGGTACACCACTCTTTAAAAAAAATTACTAAATTATGGAGATAAGAAGGTAGTTGATAGTTGATAATATTAAATTTCTAATAAATATTGATGTTTTAGAGGTTAGAGAAAAGAAAATGTTCAACTTTTAGCAAAATCATTATTTTTAATCAAAAATTAAATAATTCTAATCAAGTAAAATTTAGAGAATATTTTGTCACTTTCTCAATAAATAAGGATTCGCTACCTTTGATGTTTTGAAATGTGAATCGCTGCATTTCGAGACGCAAATTATTCGTATTGTAATATACATAAATCAGTACGCAATTTATAAGGATGGGGAGAATTTTTGATAATTATGAACACACATGTAATCTTTACCTGCCCTGGTAGACAGTCATATCACATTCACTCCCTTTGCCAATGGTGCATCTACCTGAGAATAATAAATACAAGCAGCAAATGAAAATAGACACAGATGTTGTTAAAATAGTTTTTGCATTACTTCGTACAATGAGTATAATACCTCTTTACGCTTTATTGACAGACTCCTGAGTGTACCTGTCTCTGATACATAGCTAGCAATGTATAAGAGACTCTATGGTTGTTGAAAAAATGACGTTGCTTGCAAATCTACTTATGTCTCATATACACATATAAGATGTGTATGTATAAATTACAGCATCTATTCAAAAAAAACTGAAATGAAACCACTTAATAATCTAAACAATTGCTGCTATCTTCAATTACACTCAGGAGTTCATTCCATAAACTCGTAGCATCCTTGAAATTACCTTCATTGACTTACTTCTTAATTTGCTTGGTTATTCTATTTTAAAATTGTCACGTAAATATAAGGGAAAGTAAAAACATGGGACTTTGCCATTTTAACAGCAAAAAAGATCAAAAACCCATTTCATAAATTGAAGGAACTATTATTGTTATTTACTAGCAGATGGAAAAAATTTGCCAAGAGTAATATCAAGAATGGGTAGAGGACCTGTTGCAGCAATTTGGTCTTATACCAAAGCAAGATTCAGTGTTCAGACAGCAAGCACTCTCAAAATGGGCTGGAAGATTTTGTCTTGTAAATTGGTAGTACTACTACTGGAATAATGAACAACAAAATCTTTGTAAACTGCAAAAGTAGTCCTATGTGAATTGCTGAATATTCTTCACTCAAATCATTCTCAACTGTTAACACATATTTTGGGTAATTTCACTTTATCCCCTTAACATTTAGGGTCATTATCATTTTATCTTAGAAATGTAAATTTTTAAACATTAAAACTTTTCGTTCATTCAAAATTCAATGCTTTTGCTTCTCCTAGAACTTTGTCCAAATAAAGGCTATCTTTGTACAAATCTCATTCCCCAGTTTTTCTTCTCATTTTTTTTTTCTTTTTCTCTCATTTATTGACATGATTCAACAATTTTTAATCTTTTATTAACATGTTTCAAATTCATGAAACTCTATTTATGACAAAAAAAGAAGAAGATATTTTTGGGTGTCATGGGAAAATTTCTCCACACATTAATAATTTGAGATAAAAATATCAGTTTTAGACAAAAATAAAAAATCATTAAATTTGACCGTTAGTTCAGAGATTTAAGTACTTAAAAAATAATATTAAAAATTAAAGTAATAATAACACTAAACGACAAAGGATAAAATAAAATAAACCCATTTTAATTTTAGGCTACTATAGATTCATACCGGTGACATACATATATTAAATGCTGTCCTTTTAGAATACCTTATGAAATAAAAGTTCAATTAGTGAGTTTTCCTTTATTTGGCAGTAATTTGCTATCACACCCTTATCCGGGCCAAATTCTTGCCTGCACAAATTTATGTAGTTTGTGAGTCCAAACTGTGACGCCTTAAGTAGGCTACTAACTCCTAGAACTTATTTGAGCGCTTGCCTAACTCTCGTGAGGACTGGGTGTTAAATACATAACATATAACTTAAAAAAAAAATTAGAAAATCGAACATAAGTAACACATACAACTTAAGACAAACTTAATATTTAATATATGCCAAAACAGTTGTCTGGAACAGGCTCCTGTACAACTTCTAAGCTAATATAAACTAATGCTAGTCTACATCACAAAACTAGGACTTATGTACATTGAGTTATCCATTACATTAACATAGATAAATATAAACAGTACAAAACTCCAAAATATCATTGTTCATTCTTCTCAGGAAGTCCCAAACTCTGTAAGGAAAAACAAATTTTAAAAACATTGCGAGTTTATGCCCAGTGTGGTCCTGACAACATAATTAACTCATATTTCTAGAAAATGAATCATATAAAGCAATGAAAAGCACATAAGACATATAAAATACGTAGTAGTCACATAAAGGTGGATAGATTGGTCTCGTATTGAGACCAAGTCTCTTATTCTCCATGGTAATAATGAATTTCAGAAATGAGTATGTATCCTCCAATAATAAACCTCCATTAACAACACCCAACACCAAGTGGCCACACAAGAAAGGTAAACACGGGAATACCGAAAAAATATCACACGCCCAAAATACCCACGATCATCCCGTTCGAGGGGTTTGGGTTGCAAAGCAATAGAAGGTAGATTGTTTTGACCAAATCCATTACTGGCTCGTCGTGTCTAGCCCTCATATGACAAGGGCCCAGTTCTCCATTCGGCGCGATAAAGTACGCAACCAGGGTATATCTTGAATGCACAAGTAATCTCGGGATAATAAAGAGTACAAATTCGAGAAATTCAATGTAATTATCCATAACATATGACTCAAGTGCGACTCAAGTAAGCAAATAGTACATTTGAACACCCAAAATTACAGTTTTAACATGAATTCATTACAAGCATTTTTATCGAAATTAAAAGAGGTAGGAACACTCATTGATTAATGGTATTTAGCTCCTAATTATCTTTCATCTTTTCTTTATTTCCTAACTGTTCATTTACCAAATATACTAGATTTAGGTTATTTTCTACATAAAATTGAAGAGTACGATAGATAATCCTAAAATGCAATTTAAGATAACATATTATACTCAAAAACATAGTATTTAGCAAGTTCAAGTTGATTACTTCAATTGTTTAGATTACTTAAGTGGATTTTATTTCAGTTTCTTTTGCTAGATAATATGCTGTAATTTTGGTACCTTTTCAGCCTAATTAAGGCTTATTATAGTATTAACATTCCAAGGTAAAGTGTTTAATTTAGTATTTTTTATCCCTAAATTTCATTTGGGCAGCCTACTTAATCTTTATAAATTTTGTAGTATTAAGTTAATGTATACGAGCTGCCTAAACAACATTCATGTAAATGTATAATTATATTATCATCTAAACAGCTCCTATAACAACCATACCAAAGGAATTCAAAGCCTCACTTAACTTAGGTTTAATAGGGGTGAAAATTTCTACATAATATAGTAATAAATAGCCAATTAAGTAGTTTTTTCATATAAGATTAGATCTGTCCAAATTTAAACTCATTTATACTATACTCAATTCATTGCATATTAGAGTAATAACTCACATAAAAAATATCACCATTATATGTGTATGTAATTTGTTAGTCAATATTTCTTTGTATTATTGATAACTCTAGTAAACTAGAGTTATTTTCCTCTAAATTATAGCATTTTGATAGTTTAAATTTCGAAATTAGGTAAGTAATTGAATATTTTAGTTAATGGCTTTCACATATATTTGTATTTTTTCGTTCTTAAGTTAATTATGATAATTTTGTGTTAAATTTTAGTTTGATGAAGTGCTTAATGGTGTTAATATTATGTAGGTTAAAAATTAAAGGTTAGAAGCTGGAAGGAACAAAGCTCAAGGGACTAAATTGCAAAAATGGAGGAAATGAAGATAGTTGGAAGGAGAGTCGAGTATCGCTGTCTCTTATACACATCTAGATGTGTATTAGAGAATTAGAATTACTATTTTAGAGTCGAGATCGCGGTCTCAAAACTTCCAGACCGCGATCTCGACTAATCTAAATGTTAAGTTGTAAGGGCAAGTTTGTAAATTTCCAGTCCAAAAACCCTGATTTTTGCCTTGTATAATGCTGCACTATTTAAGCTAATTAGAATTAGTTTTAGAGAGGAGTAGAAAGTAGAGTAAGAGTAGATAGTTTAGAATAGAGAGTTTTAGGTAATTCTAGAGATATTAGGATAGCTTAGACTACAAGCTACTTTTTCTAATAGAATTTTCTCTTACACTTTCATCTTAGATCTTCTTTAAATTTCTTGTCAAGTTTACATTTTTATTAGATAATCGTAGTGGGTTTTTCACAAGCTTAAGGTAGATATAATTTTTATTTGCTTTCCTTTTTATTTTAGTAAAAAAATCTCTTTACTTTCAAATTATGGTTTTCAGGAAATTTAGGGTTCTTATCAATTTCTTGCTTTCTATTTAAGAAATTTTCAATTCTAGCATTAATTTTTAGTTAATTCTTAGTGGGTTTCCTTAATTCCAATTGAAAAATCCAAAAATATTTAATTTCCTAGTTTATCTTTATCTAATTTTTACCTTAGAAATGAATGCTCTTAGTATTAACTTTTTCTTTCTTCTTTAGTCTTTTTAGTTGATTTATTCTGTTGTTCTAAATTTTAGTTTAAATTATATTAAATTAGGTTAGAATTAAAATTATAGCTTTCATTAGAATAGTTTTATCATCTACCTATTGATTTAGCTTAACTACACATTTACCTTTAAAACTTCTTGGTAATTGCAATCGACAATTCTCGCGGGATCGATCCCTACTTTCCTTGCTACTAGTTGATAACCGTATACTTGCGGGATGCCACCTAGTTAGTGATAGGATATAGGTGTTTTCATTGATTTAAAACTAGGGTGTTAAAAGAGGCATCAATTATGTAGTAATTTCACACTTCTACTTCACTTAAATGCTATGGTTTCTTTCCAAAATTTCATTTTATTTAGGATGCAATATAACAACCCAATTTAGCTACCTTAATTAATGCCAAAACCATCCAACAATCACCTTCAAACCTAGTCCTGACCAGTCCAAAAATCATTGCCAAGAGGGCAGAACATAACCCTAAATTTTAAGGAACATTAGCTTGATAATTTGGTGTATTTTAAGGTGTTAAACTTAGGAATATATTCTATCCAAATTGCAATCACTTACCTAGCAGCCTAATCTTTCATATTACTAGTAGATTATATATAAAAACCTTGCTTCTAATCACTTTTAACTAAAATAAGTAAAGTCACACTAAGTTGGAATTAATTTTTGGCAGCTTTATACTAGTACTCCTCCTCAGAACAAGTGGTACTAGTAACAACTATATACTAAATCTTCACTTAACTTCAAGGAATTTCCACAAGATGTCCAGCTGCTAGCTTATTTTCAGCAAGCATATCAACAATTATTTGGCTAATACAAGACTTTAATATCAAAACATCCTTAACAACATGTTCTTAATCTATTAGATCTTGGAATATTACCTTTTCAAGTGAGATTAAACTCCCAATTCTTCTTTTCTCCACAATTTTGCTCCATCTCTTTTTTTTTTTCCTTCTTTCTTTTCTTTGGTTTTCTCTCGGCCGTATCTCTCTCTCTCTCTCTCTCTCTCTCTCTCTCTTTTTCTTCTCTAGTGCTACTTCTAAGGTGATTTTAGGTACTTAGTTAAGCCTTATAAGGCGAAGTAGGAACTGGAATTAAGAGCTGCTTGTTGGCACCCTGAGCAGCTGATTTTTGTGCCACCACTTGCTTGTTTTATCCTTGTCATGCTTCAACTATTTTGACCTAGTTTAGGTGCTTACCTTTTTAATTATTTTATGATTTTGTTTGGTGGCTAATATATTTTTATTTAGTTCTAAAATATTTACAACACAGCCTTACTAAACAAAGTTTCTTCCAATTGTATTTTCCTCTCCTCAAGACTAGTTAGTAGCTCAACAAATTCGACCAGCTTGTATATTTTATAAAACTAATTTCATGAGCTCTATATCGTAATTAACATTCAGTTAAATAATTTTTATTTTTATTTTATATTTTTTTTGTGTATTCTCACACAAACTGCACCTGAACTAGGTTATCGAGAATTAAAGGGAGAAAAACTCCAACTCTAATTAAGAAGATATTTACATAGTTATGATTGAACATTTATTCATAGACTTGCCACTGACTTTTGAATTGGCTTACGGAAAAAACTTACATAAACCCGATTTTTGACCCCACCTGTAGACCCTACGGTCAAAATTAAATCTTAATCTAGAATCTTGCTTACATCAGCTTATGTCATAGATTCCATAACATTTAATCCACACCACAAGTTTACAAGTGGGTCAAAAAACCAGGTCTACCTAAGTCTTTCCCTTGGCTTACTATATTCGGTGTTAATTTGAGTGATTGTCAGAAGCAATATTAGTAAATAAAATTGTTGCTATAAGTGCATCTTGTTTACTTTTTTATTTTTTAATATTCATTTTCATTGTGCTTAGATCGATAAATTTGAGAAATAATTTGAAATATACTCATTTGTTGAAAGAATTTATAAGGTCAAAATGAATGAATTTTAAATCTACCTAAATGAGCAAGTTGTTTGAAATTATTAATTTCACACTTTTTAATTTAGATAGATTCGAAATTAATAGATTTCAATCTTACAAATCGTTACAACAAATGAGTGAATGTTAAATCTTTCCTCAAATCCATCCATCCAACCCCCCGCGCCAAAAAAAATAATAATAATAATTAAAACAAAAACCACCATCCCAGAAATGATCCCTCAAAGAAAAATTCATATATTTATGTATAATCAAGAAAAATACTAATGGCAATATTTGTAATGAGGAAAAAGTATGTTCTACGGATTCCACGTCAAAACCATTAGATGCCATATTTAAAGCAAAATCCTGTATAGAGTTTCAGATTGTGTAATTTCTAATCAAGACTATTCACAGGCTGCAACTGGAATTAATTTTTGTATTCAGAAATCTGTTCCCGTAAAATGTTATGACACATTCACTAGCTAGTCAACGTAAAATGTAAAATATATTATGTCCTGAATATTTCACTAACTATTCACAATGCAAATCATATCATAGAGGAAAATTTTGAAGTAATAACAAGATGAAATTATCAATGATAATCTTATTAATTGTCAAATAATTCCCAATTCCTATTCTTGTTTCACAATCAATATTAGACATTTTATCTTTCTTTTTTATTTTCTTTTTGGGGGAGTGGGGCAGGTTATTGGCTGCCTCTTCTGTGCATTTTGCTGGTGTCATTGCCTGTGTCGTGTATGTGTGTTTTCAATTGTTTTGAACATTCAATGTTAAGGGTTCTAAGTTTTAAGTATTGAAGCAACAGGAGACTGTGTGATGCTTTCAATCATAGTCAATGCTACACAGGTCAACAGGTACCTGCAAACAAAACGAAAAAGCAAAATAAAATTATACTTTTGAATATATACTAATAAAGAGAATAAATGCTTTCTTACAAATCTAACAAAGATAGTAGTATTCATTTAGGCAAAAGCGATATCCAAGATAAATCTAATGGTACCATTCATTAAGGTATCTATATCGCCATCACCACCGGGGGAGGACCTCAATCTATGAAGGTATCTTGAGTACCTCTTTACTGCAATTTGTTGTTTTAGCTCTGATGCAGTCAATAACAATGGGTCGTCTGCTGAATCCAAGAGGAAATTGTAGAAATTCTGACTGTATACACAAGGGGAAAATTACCAATCTGTATTGATTATGCGTTAAGACTAACTTTCAGCTCTAACTTCATTGCATTATGCAAGTAAATTCATACCACATTGTTGCTGTTATTGATAATCAGGGCTTCCAATTGATCCCATGTGTCTGTGGCCTCCGAAAAATTACCAGCTTCAAGTTGCTGTTTAATTAGAAGAGCCACACTGCATTGTAGAATTGGCTTTCTAAAGATACTTAAAATGTTCTACCTAGATCGAATTGTCTGATAATATAGTATCTTAAAGAATTGAATTGAAGACCTGTTTGATTTTTCCAAACCACTGCTGTCAAGCCTTGAGACATCTTTCGAAAGAGGACCCCAAGAAGACTGCCATTTCATATAAAATCATCAGAAAAAACCTTAATTTTGCTGTTCTAACATCACAAACAGGAGGATAATGAATCTGAAATATGGTTAGTCACAATTTCGGTAAAATTGTTATACCGTAAAATCTTCTGGTGAGATCCAACTACCTCCCAATGCAACTCCTATATAAAAAGGTTACAGCTCAGAAGTTTAGGATTGCAGAATGATAAAAGCAGTAGCGTTCAATTTCAAGAATCAAAAAGCAATTATCACCTCCAAGATTCAGCTTTAACTTTCCAGCTTCTATAGCTTTTAGAGCAGATAAAGCAAGAGTAACTGCAAATATAACTCCAATAATGATGAAGCTACAATATACAGAGGACTCTGCCGAAGGGTCTCATTCCTATTGAAAAGTGCCATCAGCAATGCAGTTCCTTCATTTGCTGCCTCAACATCAGTCTTCACAAATGAACTGTTGTCTTCAACAAAACTATATCCAGTTCCAACTGGATAATCCTACATGCATAAAAACCGCGAAAAATCGATATCTAGATGTGTATACAATGCAAGAAAACCCTTCTGCAACCATGTTGAATTTCTTGGCTTTAAGAAAGTGTCCAGAGGTCCAATCTCTTGAAAATTTCCCATTCCAACTCCTGAAGCCCCCTTCAATTTGGAAATTCAGATATAATCAGCATCAAAAACCAATAAAGATTGAAACTTGAGAGCATTCCCCCACAAGAGGAGAATTCTGAATTTGTAGTACGTAAAAAGTCTACATGAATTCAGACTTACTGGTCCACCCTGTAACCAATTGGCCAAGGATTTTCTGGATGTTGAATTGTATTTGGACTTCTATAGTACAACCAGAACATGTGAGCTTCTGAGACCAAAAAAAAAAAAAAAAACACACACACACACACGCACGAATTCAACAAGATCAGCATTTTACAAATAAAAATCAATAGGGTTAAATGCAGAAAATTCCCTGAACTTACACCCCAATTTGCCTCCTTCAACTTATTTAATAAATATTTTACCCCATTATCTCTTGTTTCTTTATGTTTCGGAACAAAATTACCCTTATTATTTTAATAATTTTGTTTTGGTCTTTTTGTTTTTTTTCTCTCCTTACCAATTTATTCATTTTCTCTCTCATTTTTTTTTTTCTTTTATCTTTTTATCCATTCTTTCTTACTACCTCTGAACTATTATACTATTAGTAATTGATTAGTTAAAGCTCTATTTTTTTTTTTACATGTGTATAAATAATGTATTGAATAAATAAGTTTCTTAATACAAGCAACATATATATTAATAGTATAATATAGATTTTGTGAGTTTAATTAATGATATAATTAACAAATAATTAAACTATAAAAGATAAAATAAATTTCAAAAAATTAAAAATATATTTTAAGTATATGAACAAACTTTTTTTATGCCATATCATTTGCGTGTCATATTTTGGTTGAATTTATTGTTACTTTAAAAACCCTTATATTAGGCCGGCGAAATATTTTCTTACTATATTTATATTATATTATATCATAAATAAAATGTTGTATACTTTTTTCATTCTATAATTTTATTTGTATACTAAAATAAAATTTTAATTTCTTCCAGTTCAAAAATTTTATTTTTATTTGTTAATCTTATTATTAATAGTTAATCATAAACTTTATATTACAACAAGGTATACTTATTATATTAAAGTATGATTAATCAATAAATTAAATTATTTAGTATACATATGAAAAGTTAGAGTTTTAACTAATACTTAAGTAGCTAGATAGAATGGTGAAAAAAAAAAGGAAAAAGAAAAATAAGATAGAGAAAATTATAAAAAGGAAAAAGAAGAAAAAAAAAGAAGAAAAACAACTATCATTAAATAATAAAGATAAAATATTTATTAAATAAGTTGAAGGAGCAAAGTGAGTGTAAATTTAAAGGATTTTCTACATTTAATCCAAATCAATATAAGCCAGAAGCCCAGAACTTCATTAAATCAACTAGCCAATCACATTAATCTTACTTGGTCTGACTTGAACATATCCCCATGCTTGTGATCCATCTTGGGTTCTGAAATCTGTGACTATTTGAAACAGAAGAACAAGAAGAGAAACAAAAACAACAACATGGGACTTTTCCATAATCTTACGTTAAAAGATAGAAAAACCGACCAACCAACCAATCAATCCTCACTCCACAGAGACTGAAAAGTTGAAGACTGACTGATTATATAATGCATAAAAAGAATGACTAAATATATGTAATATGTTCTTCTGTTTCTGGTCGCTGTCTGCAACAGAAACAACTAAAAACAGTGGGCGCAAAATAAAGAAAAAAAAGGAGCCAAGAAAATTGACTTTTTTAGAGATTGAATTATATATACTAGAGAAAAGGAATCTTTTCTACCAATAGAGAAAATAAAATCTCAACCGTCTATACATTAAGGAAAAAAGAATGGTCGTCGGATGATTAATTTTAGTATGTCATACACAGCGACGTGGCAAAAAGGGCAACGTGCAAAATGACTGGCAGTCGATATAGTTTCCCTTGGATATACAAGTAATTATTCCAATAAGTTTGCATTTGGGAAGATGAAGTTTGTTTAATAGGATCATTATTTTATGTTATTAAACAAGACATTGACATGATTAAGGACGGTTGGTTTCTAGCTATAGAATTGTAAGAGGACCATGGGTAATATTATTTAGTCATTTCAAATGCACTCGTCTGTCTTTGATAATTTCGTATTATCTCATGGTTGATTGTTGCTTTAGTAGTTGGTGTGGTCTTTTTCTTTATTTCCTAAAGAAAAAGTATTTAGTAAGCACTATTTGATCTAAAAAAAAAAAAGAAAAAGAAAAAAAGAATGAAGATAAGTAAATACTATGGCTGCATAAAGGATTGCAAATCGAATTTGGCTGCTACATTAATTTCAAGTGGTAAGGGTTGAAATAATTTGCTCATTAAATAATTGAAAAATCATTTACAATGCCACAACTTCATAACCACTTCATATGGCAAGATGTTATCAAATCACAACCCTTCTGTTTTTAAATTTTTGGCCAAATTTCTATCATTCTTTTCCGGATCTAAAGACACATCAGTAACTTTTATTTGTTATTTTGTATTTATCACTTTGTACAGATACGTTCTAAATAATTTTGTTTTAGATTTTCTTGAGAACTTAATACTTAATAGTTGAGCACACCATTTGGGTCTAGTGATTGTAAACGTGATTGAGGTAAGTGATGTCTTATTCCTAATTAATATTTTTTTGCAAAAATAAATATATATTTTGTTTTAGTACGATACAATTTTCCTTGAAAATAATGTATTTTTATTTGTCTAAAATTTAAATTTTCTTGGTATTGAATATAAAATGGATAAAATATGTGATAGTGGTGGTTGTGAAATTATGTATTACTTGGAATTGGTAGGACTAGTCCTAAAATGGATAAAGTATGTGACAGTGATGATTGTGAAATTATATATTACTTGGAATTGGTTGGACTGGACTAGTGTATGTTTTTAACTGTTGACTGAAAAGCTTGGATGCATTGATTTAGAATTATTAAGGCCACCTTGAATTTCAATCAACCTAACTACTGGTTTTTGCTACCAGCAACATACTGGTGAAACACTATAATCCTTAAATGAGTTCAAAGGAAACAAAGGATTACCAGTATATTTTTTGTATCATCTTTTTGATATTCCAATGTAGCCTTTATTTTGTTTGCCTATATAGGAACTTCTAATGAAGTAAGAGGAAAAGTGCAGAACTTTCGATGCAACAGTTTGTTGGGGAAGAGACAATTACTCTATACTAAGCAATCAAATTCAACCTAAAGACAGTTACTGCATCAATTTTTTCACTTGCATATCACTTATTACTCTTTAATTTATTATTATTATTATTATTATTATTATTATTATTATTATTATTGTTTTGGTTGCAATTGAATACATCATGTGCTTTGTTTATGGGTAAAGTATGTTAATTTGACAGGGTTTTAGAGTCGACCTTAACCAACTTTTCATCCTACATTGTAAAGTTAATGTAATTTTAGTATTGGATGAGTAATAAGCTTTAATTTATTTTTGCCTCATTGGTGAAATAGTGTCCTGAGATGGCATTATATGAGTTTACTGCTACGCAGGTTGGTTATGGATAAACTTTAGAAACCATGAATGATACTTATTTTTAAGATCACTAAAAAATTACCTTACAACTTAGTAGCAAATCTATTATGTTGTTACAATAGAGAAAAATTATGTGGTTTAAACTTATTTGCAAAATTCCAAGTCCAGGTTTTTAACATGGACATGCAAAATCAATGTAAGCATGTGGTTTAAAGACAATCATAACTTTTATGTTGGGATTGATCTTGTTGTCTTACATGACTTGAGTTTCATAATGATTGCCTTGTCTTTCTTTATTTTCCCCATACACCTATTGGGTATTCACTGGAGATTTTTTTTTTTTTAATTATTATCATAGCGGGTTTGGAAAATTGCAAAATTCTTGAGAAGGAAGGTTACAAGGCAATTGTTGGGTCTCTGCGGGCAGTTCTATTGGACACAAGGAAGAGTAAGATTGCATAACTTCCTAATAAGATAGTAGAGATAAAATTATTGTTTTAGGAGAAAAAGACCATTACCTGGTGCTTGTAACGTTGTTGCAGTCTCTTGTAAAAAAAGTATTATAGCCATTTTTGAATTTTTAGTAGTATCATGTTTGGTAGTTTCGTTGTATTTATTCGTTGTAATCTAATGTAGGTCATAACTACTCTATCACTCTTAGTTGTATGCTCATCGATCATCATTTTTCTTTTATTATTGATCTAGTCATTTTATTATTCAACTGGTTAAATGTTGCTTAAATTAGCTTGTGCGCCATAAGACTTGATATCAAGATATGCCTTTTGATTCTAGTTTTTTCTTTTTTTCTATAAAATTCTAGTATTATTTTTCTCTGTAAAATTATTGTGTTTTACATCCTAGATGAATAAAAGATTAAAAGATTTGGATCATTATCTTATTTTATGTACCTTTTTCTTTATACCACATGATTTTATGCCCAGTTATTATTTTTTCTAGAATTGTAGCATTCTTGATCAGATGGATAGTGAAGTTCAGGAAATGGACTCCCACTAATAACTGAATTTTTCTTGGGTCTTCCATAATTCAGGTAAAATTGGTTAATTAATTGATAAAATTAGGTAAAATTTGGCATATGGGTCTAATTTTTTTAACTAATTTCATTTTTTTTTTAAAATTTCAATCAGGCCAAAAAAATTGTTAATTAAATTCAAGTTCAGTAAATTTGATTAACCGATTGAATTAATGTATAACGGGTCTGTGGGAATGGCACTATATGTAACTTACATTAGAAATATTATTAGCATACTTATTATTTAGGTCATGTTTTTCTATTTTGTAAGCAGTAACTAATAAATAACAATACAAGTATATAACTAAAATCTACATTTAGAGCTTTAATGTCATGTAACTTATCATTAATTTTGTGTTTTCATAATTTTGTGCTTTCATGATATTCGATTACAGTTTAGACAACAAGATTATAGTTCATTTTTTCTGTTTATTAATTTTTATTACTCAAGGCAAGTGAGATGTTTTGTGTAGATAGTTTTGTTTTTCAATATGCTCCCGAAGTATTACAGAAACTGAAATTAAAGATGCCAGGTTTTCGTATTTTTGTTTTTTTGTTTAACTTGTCATTTTTAAATTTATATTTCTATTTCCATGACATTTATGATGAACTTATCAACATTCATCAAATTTCTTGGCTGCTAACTTATATCCCCATTATTTTTGGAGTTTGTTACATACGTGGACTATTAAAATTTTGGTGAGGCTGTTTGTTAGTCGAATCTGCACCCTTCATTCAAATCTACATTAAGGGTTGCATCTTATTTGGTTTTTCTATGTTAATTTATTATATGAATATACATATTTTTAGTCTTTAGGTAAATTATGTCTATGAATGATCTTTCAGTAAGTCTTGACAAACATAATTCTTAGTCTTGATGTTCTTTTAGTATTATGATAGCACATTTGTCGTCTTCGTCGATCATGGTTTTGATTACATAATTATTCTTCTATATAAATGTTGATATAAAAAATGTACTAATAATTCTAGACTTTCTAAATCTTTATCCTTTCTCTTTTAGGCTTTATATCAAAAGGCTTTCTCATATTTTTGAATAAACTTAACAGTGGAAGAATTGAAGAGAAGTAAATTAAGAAGAACAATACTTGCAGGAAGGGGAGAAGGAAAAAGCATATGATTTACAAATTCAAAACAATTTTTTTATTTGCATTTCAAATTGTAATCATCTTATCTCTTAAGAATAAATAGTTTAATTATTTGTTCAAAGAAAATTTCGCTATATCTTATGAATACATGTATCTTAATGAAATTATCAGTTATAACACTACAATGTTCCATGTTTTAATTTGTGTAATTAAATATTGCTTGAAATATTTATTAATTGTATTGATTTTTATTCAAAAAATCTGACTAATGACATAAAATAAAGGTAAATTCACTCTAGTTCAATAGTTATTTGAAATAACATTAGTAATTATTCATAGTTTATGCATTATTTAAAAGTGTAATTAACAAGATAAATGATAATTGTCTAAATCTCCCATGCATGGCACGATTTAACGACTATTATCACTTTAGTTTTATTTGCATATTTTATTTATTAAATATTTTGTGTAGTCATTATTATTTTAGTAATATTATTTTATATTCTATCAAAATTAAATATAGATATTCTCCTATACATAGCACGGATATTCCACTAGTTGAATCTTATCGTAAAAAAGATGTACTTGGGCAGGACTCATTAGCCTACATATTGTAGTTCCAAATACATTTAGCCCAATTCAAGCCCATCCCAGCAATTTGCCTCAAGTCTCCGAGTAGAAAAATGAACAAAAAATAATTTTGTTTTACATTTGTATGATAAAAATTCTGTTATGTAGGTTTTTGCTTTTCGATTATTTGTCTTGCACAGAATTGGTTATGCCTCAATCATCAAATGACGATAATAGCCTGTTCCCTTCACAACCATTCAATCTAACGCAATTTATGAAGAACTGCAATAGCATATACGGTGTGCCTCCTCGACCTTCTTGGGTTACGACTTACTATGGAGGTTATGTGTGTCTATTCACCTTTTTGTTACTTCCATATGTGTTGCATCAGTTAAAGGTTTTATAGTTAGTTAGACTAATTTTTTATATACTGATGATTGCTAGTATTTTAGCTGCATGAGCAATTGTTTTTATGCCACTTATTCATTGATAAAAATATTACAAGATTTATTTTACATGTGAAATAAATTTGGATCCTGCTTGAATACTTGAAATTTTGCATTGGTTGTATTTAGATTAGGGTTAATTATAATATTGAACTATTTTTGATTTGCAATTTATCCCCTAAACTAATCAATTTAAGCACTTAAGTACCTTACACTATTGATTTTTAGGACACTGCCTAAATCAGTTCAAAATTAATGAAAATTTCTAAGTTCGTTTGTTTGTTAGTTTTTTTTTTGTGAAAAGACTTTAATATTTGTAATTTGCATTTGGTTCTTAAATACTTTTATTCACCCATTGGTATAATGGTATTATACTCTTCAAAAATTAAAATAGAGCTATAAAATTTCACTAATTTTCAACTAATTCAAGTAATTTGCCAAAATTGATTGCATAAGATATTAAAATGCTAAAATTGATTAGTTAAGAGGCAAAATATAATGGCCTGAGTATCAGGTGATAGTTCGAGGGGCATAATTATTAGATTATTTACTATTTTTCAAACAAATAGGACAATTTCTAGATGTTTACAATTAGATGTGTATACCTGACAATTATATAGGCATGCAATAATGAAAAACCTTTTATATACGCTGGACTTGAATTGCCAAAATCAAGGTTTTGAAGTTCAAAAAATTTTTAATTCTTGATTTTTGAAAAATTGGATGTGAGCAAGAATTCTCATGGTCGCTATGTTCCTTTCATCAATATATTGTATGAATGTTGCAGGACACAAAATCGGTTCTTCGTAGATTTGCGAGCAACATCATTTTTTCAAACGGTTTAAGAGATCCGTATTGTTTTCACTTTTCACTCTCAATGCTGGGGTGCTTGAAGACGTATCAGAGACTGTTCGTGCAATCGTTACAGCTAATGGTTTGCACTCAACTTTGTCACTAGAAACAAATTTGAATACAAAACTAAGAATTATTTCATAATATCTTGATAAATATTTTATGTGAGATTTATAGTGCATGTACTTGACAACAAAATATAAATCAGATGGTAATAGTACACTGTCCCTGATAATTTAGGTCATGAGTTACCATCAAGTCATTAAAAGATCTAGATGGATTAAATACAAATTCTAAAAAAAAATACATGTACTTTTCTCATATGATTAATTTTATAATTCATCTCTTACAATATAAGCAATTATTATTCACATCTCAGATGCAGGTTATAAGAGACATGTATTAAAATCAATGCCAACTGAACCTGACTGGTTGATCAGGCAAAGGAAGAATGAGGTTTAGATAATTGAAGGTTGGATCAAAACATATTATGCCGGTCTTTTTTCCATAGAACATGGTAATTAAGAAGCTTAAGTAGTGAGAGCTCAATGCTAGGCAATCTCTGCTCCACAAACTATTTTGAAGATAATCACTATTTGGGGTTCAAAAATAACAAATATGTTTTGGATTTTTATTGTTTAATTCCATTTCATCTTACATGTAAGCTGCTGAAAGAAATTTAGTGCTAGCATCTTCTTCTTGCCATTCCCACAAGGGCCACAACAGCCACTTTTTTGTTTATTATTTATTTATTTATTTATTTTGCAACAGCCATTTGTTGCAACTCTTTGTAACTATGTACCTTTTTAAAAAAAAAAAAAAAAAAAAATCTAACATTTCCCCTATCTGTTAGTGACTCAAATCTATAACTAATAAGTTATAGGAAAAATATCTTATCACTTAAATTACACCTCATTGTTGACTATGTACCTATAAGATAATGGTAACATGGATAAAACAACTAATTACAAAAATTAACCACATCAGAAAATTTTATGTACTTGTATTAACAGAAAATACCGGAACACATATTTTCAGATCTAATAATTACAACTGATAATATTGTCGCAACAATAAATATTTTTTTAATGGTAGAACAACTTTTATAATTCGTCACATAATCACTATGCCAAAAGGAATCTAGAAAGAAAAGATAATTAAGCATGCTTAATCTTTGTGGTCTAGACCGTATTTTCTAGAGCCAAAATGTAGTCCAAGTAGATCTTCTGATTTTCACATTGGCTTCAGTCATGTCCATCATCAAGACTCCAATCTTGTTCATTGTGGTTGCATTATTGGCTCCATACTAAAGGAAGCTCCAATAAGGAGAAAATGCAAAAATTTTGTCAAAATAAATGCAGAAAGAAAATGAAAGTTTAATAATAAAGACCATCTTCCACTTCGAAGCTTGCTTTACAATTAAGAATAAACCTTAAAAAAAAGGTTAAGTTTATCACTAGATTAGGCAATATTTGGTAATAAAGATTCATTAATCACATGCATTAGCACAAACTATAAAGTCTTAGCTCTTCTGATGTGTATAAGAAATGGATTGCTCAGTTTTGTACATTCATATGAATCAAAGCTATTAATTGTCATTTACAAACCCAAAGCATAGCGGTGTCAACTTTTGACACGACACAAATTTTGAAGTATTTATTGAGTTAGAGTTGACGTTTTATATCACACGAACACGATTATAACATGACACATTACAATACAAGAATAAATAAGTCGATACGAAAGTAAATAGGTCAACACGATTATACACGTATATTCTAGATGTGTATGCAGATACATATATATATATATATATATACGTATATATTCTACATAGAATATATACGTATACATAAATGAATGATAACATGTTTACAAAATGTAAACATTTTATTTGTTGATTTTTAGTATACAAAAGGTATGTATATATTTAATATCTAGCTCTTTTTTTCGTAATTTTTTTCGCCTTCCTTTTTTTAAATTTTTTTTTCACTATTGTTTGTTATTTGTTTAATGTGATTCGTTTTAGAACATATGATATTATTTGCATATTATTTCTATTTCTCTTCTATATGTTTAAATAATGATTTCTTATAACGGCACACCAATTACTTGATCAGTTAAAAATAAAGATTTTTTCTATAATATTGAACTTTTCAAATATATTTGATATGCTTTGTTATTACTAAAATACAAAATCACTATCAAGTACCAAATATCATTGTATAGATGAAGTATTGATATTCTTGGATTAGCAAAAAATATTTACATAAAATCAAATGATATATGAATAAAAATTACAAAAATTAATTATAATTTCAAAAAATAAAAAGAAAAAAAATGAATCTAATTAAAATGTAAAGAACAAATACATCAAGAATTATTATAAAATTTTAAAATCTAATTAAACTAATGTATTGTGTATATTATTAATAGATTCACATAGTATATTAAAATCATTATAAAAAATTAAAATGATAACTTGTTCTTTTATGTTACTTTGAAATGCATTGAATGTTAACAAAAATAATTGTTTATCTTACTATAAAATACATGCAATGCTATGAGAAAAATATATAGTTCTAATGACTTCCAAAATTATTTTTACTTTAATTGGGATGTTATATAAATCTCTATCAAAATTAATTATCATTAACATATTGTGTAAATGTGTATACATATAATAAATATAATTGGTATTTTTCATATTTGTTAAACTTATGATAATATCTGTTTTAGTATTCTATTGAAACTTTGAAGTTTGATATTTTCATTCATATTGATGACACAAAATGTGGTTAATTTCGGTCCAAAATAATTTCTATTTCACGTTTAGATTCCCAAATTATAATTTGTTATAACGATTCCACTTGAATATTATGTGCATTTAAAAATAAAGATTTTTTTTCATAATATTGAACATTTTAGATCTTATCTATATATTCTTTATCATTATAACAAATAAAATCATTATCAAGTATCAAACATAATTTTGTAGATAAAGCGTATTAAAATTCTTTTATTAGGGAAAATATTTATATGAGATCAAATAATATATGGTAGTAACGACAAAATGATTAATTAAAATTTCAAAAAATAAGAAAAAAATGAACTTAAGTAAAATGTAAATAAGAAAGATATCAAACTAAACATATTAAACTAATATATTCTCTATAATATAGATTGGTACCATATAATCTGAAAACTTGTTGTTTTAAATATATCCAAAATAACACGTAATTTTTATATAATCTGTATTGTAATTAATTTTTAACATATTGTGTAAATATGTATCAAAATATAAAATATATTGGTATTGTTCCATGTTTTTTAACTTTATGATAATATTAACTTCAGAACTTCATCAATATTATAAACTCTTCCCTTCATCCTGAATGGTATCGAACATGGTCAGCTTCAAAATTATATTTTGATATAGTATTTTACCGTGAAATTAAAATTTGTATTTATGAAATATATAAAAAAAAATTAAAGCTAACAAAAGTGTCTGAATTTTATTTTCATTTTTTGCATACTTTTCTAATTAATTTAAAATTGTTTACTAAGATATTTAATCTACATTTTTATTGCTTTTTATTAAATAGTGTAAAAATTGCAAGCACTTTCAAAAGTTGACGTGTAACGCAATGTACTTCTGTAATTATTTTAGAATATTTAATATTATGATTTTATTTGCATAATTCATGTTGTTTTTTTACATTACTTACGTAATTATTTTTTCTATATGCCATTCCAACAATTTATTCCTAGTATTCTTTTAGGTCTTACAATGATTACTTTAGACTATTTTGGTAATGCATCGAATCATTGGTTGAACATTTTTCACCTCATCAATAGTTAATCTAAACTAATATTATTTTATTAAATACTGTAACAATTAGTATTGTAATTTTCAAAATTAACATTTAAACTCAATATATACCAGTAAATACTTATTAGAGTATTTAATACTATGATTTATTTTCATAATTTGTTTTATTTCTATATTAATTACTTATTTAATTTTCTATATTAGCATCACAAATTATATTTTGGGATTCTTGTATGCGTTACAATGATTATTTTGAAATATTTTAGGCATTGCATTGTATCACGAGTTGAATTTATTTTCTATCTCATCAATAGTTACTTAAACCAATATTAAGGATTTTGTAATCAAATATTACTATTAAAGATATATAAAATTAGCATATATTTTTATCTTAATTAAAAATTGTGAGTTTTCTATTTCGCGCCGAGTTTTAGTTTCATTGCTTGGTTAATTTTGTTTTCTTCATGTAGGGAAGGGAAAAATAAATCTAAATTAATCGTAACAAAAAAAATTTAAATGAGATAAGAAAATGTTATTATATACTCCATTTTTTTTTTCACTTTTATAAATACTAAATTTTTATTTGTACGATTATTAATTTTATGATTTTTAAAGTGGAGGAAAACTTTGATATTAAAAAGGCAAAGGCAAGCTTAAAGTGAAAGAATCTATTAACATAAATAAATTTGAAAGTTATATCCAATAATTTAACTTATCTACTACGATGAATAGCAAATTAATTATTATACATTGATCTTAAACCCCATACAACTTCATGTTATAACTAAATTATATTTGATTAATCGCATTATAATTTTAGTCAAATATTTTATATGGGGTTCAAAATAGTTATAAATGTTATTGGAACATGGAAATATGTATGAATTGAGACAATTTAGACACACAAAAGCGTAGATTGAATAAATAGTTAGAGAAACGAAAATAATTATTTGTGAATTAATAATACATAACTAGTTATGTAAAATATTTTTTCTCTTATACACATCTAGATGTGTTGAAGAGATATAATAGTTATAAAATAATATTTTTATTTATTTTTTTCTCATGTATAAGTAATTTTTCTACTTTTAAAAATTATACATTCTTTTTATGTATTTATGCCAAAATTTTGTACTAACATAAGGAAGAAAAAATTTGAATATACATAATATTTTATAAAATAATATTTTTATTTAATTTTTGTTCATGTATTAATAATTTTTGTATTCGTAAAAATATATACCTTCTTTTTATGTATTTATGCTAAAATTTTGTACTAACATAAGGAAGAAAAAATTTGAATATGCATAATAGTTATAAAAACTACTTTTATTTTATTTTTCATCAAATATAATTTTTTTTATACGAATAAAATTTATACCATCTAGATTCATTTATGCCCAAATTTTCATACATCATCTAAAGAATTATATTATAGTAGTTTATAATATATATAATAAATATATATTTGTATTATAAAAGATAGATAATCTTATTACATTAAATGAAAAGTATTTTAGATAGGCTATTTATACTCCATGAATGGCATATTAGGCAAACTATTTAATTAAAGGTGTATTAGGTAGGACAAAAAAATAAAAAAAAAATAAAAGATTCTATGTCTCGATTAGGATTCTATGGCTAAAAATATGTGGTAGTTTCCTAAAAAATAGGTAGTTTAGCAGTAATTTAGTTATGTTTTTTTATGAATTATATTTCATTAATGGTAGGTATTTTAGATATTACAAAAAATGGGAGAATCACTTATATGGGAGAATTAACACAAAAAGGGGAGAAACAACTCGCATTTATATATAGATAATATATATATATATATATATATATTGGAAAATATATTAAGATATTTCTAAAATTATATTGCACCTTTTTTTAACCTTCATGCATAATTTGCTTTCTATTATTTATTTACATTAAAACCTCTATTATGGAAGATTTTAAGGTTGCCTTCGGAATAAAAAAAATACACATTATAAAGATAATTTATTTTATACAAAATTATATAAAATTTTAAGTATTTAAATCACTATGAATTTACAATTTAAAGAAAAAAATTATTTATACATATATAGAACCTTCAGAGAGTCATTGTTACATATCTTAAAGTTTTTTGTTGGGTTAATTTATTTACTATCAATAGTAAACAGGTTAAACAAGTCAGACACGACACGACACGACATGGTAATAAATAGGTCAAATACGACACAACACAATTATTAATTGGGTAAGGTTAGAGTTGAGATTTTATGACCCAAACACAATTATGACACGACACAATAACCTGCGACACGACATGATTGATACTCCTATAAACATATATGAATACACATCTAAATGAGCATAAATAAATTGAATATTTCAAAACTTTAGTCTTTAAGTTTGTAATGTGTTCAACCTGAATTTGTTTATCTTTCGAACCAAATTCAAACGATTTTTTATTGAGAATTCAAATCAATCTGGAGTAGTTTAAACTTTTTACTATAAAATTTAAAATTTTAAACTTATCAAGTCAAGTTTAAACATATCGAGCTATACTCAAATTGAGTCGTGCTTAATAATTAAGGAAATTCAAATTTGACTTAATTACTAACATATTAAATTTAAATGATCTCTTATCAAACCGAGTTAAATTCGAATATTTAATAGTGTGTTTCTCCTAATTACAACCCTACACATGAAGGAAAGAATTACACATATAACGTGAAGTCTTTATGCATGCGCTTGTAATATATTGAACCAGGTTGCAAGTGACACTATCAATTATCAACTTGCTATTAGAAAATGGATGACAATTTCTTATAAAAAATGACACAGTTCACGCGTGGATTCGTTCTTCCCTTAAGTTGTGATCGTCGGTATTACAAGTCTTTTTCTATTGATAAGGAAGACCGAACGCGCGGAAGTTTGGAGTATTGGTGGATTCTATATAAACTAGTTGTTGTTCGAACGAGTTCGATAGCATTACAAACATTATTATAATTTTGGAGTGACGGTGTCATTAAATAAATGTATATCGTCCTACTATTGTACAAATTTTGGAGTCTACCATGCATTTATTTTTTTGGGTAATAAGTCTACCATTCATGCTTATCGACAATGGGGAAATTAATATAGGCGACATGAAGATTATCTAGAGCATAGTGTCTTTGGTTTTACTTATTGAAAAATGTATTCTAATCCAACTTGTAGGTTTATTATTCTGAATTGAATTTTAAGTGAGTTTTATTCAAACGAAACTCAAATAGAAGATTTGGTACAGGAGATAGAGCAGAAAAATTATGTGTCAACTGATATAGTGGCATAAAATTCACATATTTTGCATAGACTATTTGTCACTGCATAAACATCAGATTAATTATTTATCTTTGAATAACTAATCTACAAAACATAATTAAGATATTTACCGACTCTTATAGATTTAAGTCCTCACATATGATAAATCAATTGTTCCACTTGAAATTTCAGTTTTCTTCTAGAAATATGATTACTTTTCTAAGAAAAAACATCTTTACTATACAAATATATTCTAGATGGCAACATACTATAATTTCCGCCAAATTTATTTTTTATTATTGTTTTTTTCTTGAAGTGTAACAACATGTTGCTGGACATCCTTTAAATGCAATTTTACAAACTAACAAAAAAGAAATGAATCGAACTAAATAAGATCAAATATCGTTCGTTTGCACTAAAGAAAAAAAAAAAAAAAAAGCTTTCTGGGTCAAAATCCTTTCATTAAATTTTAGTTGGAGAAATCCACAAATTTCTAATAGCTAAAACAATCTGAATTCAATCAGTCTAAAGCTACTAAATTAAGTAGTATTAAGGAACTTAATCAACCAAAAACGTCTAAACAAGAAACCCTTATTCAAACTGTTAATTGTTCAGCTCAAAATCGGACGCAACAATTTTACTGATTCCCATAAATTAACCAATTCAATTATCAAAATAGCTCAGGAAGGTCATATCTTATTATTTAAAAAAAAAAAAAATCGGATTTGAAGTGAAATTTATACGGATTATAAACTGATGTCCAACAGACCGAATCAACAAAATTAACAGTAAGTCAATTGAATCTATTTATTTATTTATTTATTTTTCGATTTGAATAGCTTTCATACATCCTTCTCAAAGTTCAACTTGTTCAAAAATTTACAAGATGTTATTGTCCATCGACATGTAAGAAAAGTCCGTCCAGCCTAGCCAGCTTAATTTCCTTGTATAACTTCTTTTTTTTTAGAAAAATTTGTAAAACATAATTATGCTGAACAAATTGAGGTGAAACATGAGTGCACTTCTAATGTAGTAATATTTTCAATCGTCAATAATGTTTTACATAATTTTAAGGATATAAATTTATAAATGAAGTACGTACATTTGAAACGGTGAGAATAGTAAGGTGACACCTTCAACTTGTCATCAGTTTTGACACTGTATTTCAAACTTTTTAAAAATCGCTTTGCACCCTATATATTCTTCTTATTTCAGTCCAAGCGATAAAATTTCCACTAATTCAGGTTTCAAAGGCTTCCATTAACACTGAAGTGGCCAATTATAAAACTTTACGTCCAAATTATCCAAAAAAATTTGGGGTACAATAAAATTGAGGATTAATAACATTTTACCACCCTAAACTAGGTGGATAATTATACTTTGCTATTTAAACTAAATGAATATACACTTTGTCCCCCTATAGGACTATCAATTAGGCCAGGCTGGTTAGAGCCTAGCCCGAAAAATAAAGGGCTGAGCCTGTGTTAAAGTAAGTTGGGCTGAGTTTGGGTCTAAATATTAGTCTTAATTAAATTGTGAGATGAGTATGGGCTTTATTAAACTCGCTCAAATATAATATATATATATATATATATATAATTTAATATATATATATATATAAAATACTAATTTCATCCTACTTAATTTTATGTGGATAATGGTTAATAATTCTAGTATTCTATTAACTTACCTAAACTCGGGTAATAAAAATAATAACTTAACATCATTCGTCAATTTAGTTAAAATATTGTGGCTCAATGATATAGTTAATAGTTGTTGATTGAAATAAGTAGTACATATTATTCCATATTGTATAAGAGACAGAGTATACACTTAAAATTTTAACAAAAAACTATAAAAAATTTTATTGGATAATGTGACTTTGGACTAGCCCGATTAAAACCCGAAACTCGAATAATTTTGTGAGTTGAGTATGAGTTTCACCTTTGTGAGCTTGGTCTGACCCGATTAATGCCTGAAACCCAAATAAATTTGTGAGCCGAGCTTAGATTTTGCAAAACCTTCAAGTCTACTCACAAGGCCCAATTGACAATCCTAGTCCCCCATTAATACTATTCATTGATTAACAATTTCAACACTAACAAGAAAATCTAGTCTCTTGTTACTATATTTTCATTTTTTATGTAATAAATTTTTTTATAGTGATGTGGAAATTATCTGAAAATAAGAAAAAATAAATTATGTAATATTTCAATATAATTCATATCAATATATTTCCTAAGAAAAAAAACGTGATAATGTCCTGAAAGCTAATAAAATATTATTTTGCTCTGGAGGCTCATTCATTGTTAATGGCACGCGAAAAGTGTAAGAATTAACTAAATTGAGGGCTTATTCTTGTCCATTTTGTCTTCTCTCTCTTTTTTTTTTTTTTTTTTTAAGAAAAAAAGTTATTGATTTGGGATTTTATGTTTTTCTATTGTTTTAATACAGAGTACATAAAAAAAGTTAATTTCTATAAATCACCCTACAGATACTTTCTAAACATCTTTCTTTTTTTAAAGGCTTTTACAACTTTAAAGAGATAAACATCTTTCTTTTTTAAAGGCTTTCACCGAAAAAATATGTTGTTTAAATGACATTTTCCAAAGTTTCTGTTCAATCTACTACTTCTGATAATCTAATTTGAGAATGAAATGCACAATCCGGCAAATAACTTGTCATGAACTTTCTGTTTGTTGTATTCCTTTTTCCTTTTTATTTTTGCTCTTTTTGAGGTTTTTTTTTTTTAATTAATTAATTAATTTATTTTTTATTTTTTTATGGTGGTTTATTCAGATAGAATCCTAGTCTATTCAATAGGATTTTTCTACTCTTTTTTTTTTAATTTATTTTTTTGTTATATATATTTTAAAAAAAATAATTTACAATGCGTCTCCAGCTACTCATTGATGAGTCAAACTCATGATATAGATCAAATGAAAAAGCGTAGTCTTTTGAAATAACCCATTGATATTTTTTTAAAAAATTAATTACTCCCCTAATATTTTTACAGATAATATAAAGTAATCTCTCCTAAAATATGTCAATGTAATCTTTGCCCCCCAAAATTTAACACTTGCATCTATCTCTAATCTGAATTACACACTCGTTATCAGGATTTCTACTCTATATATATGATACCACCACTTTAATGCTCCTCATCAATCACTTTAGAAATTCTTGCTTTTCGCTTTGAAGAATTTACACTATTTCGTTTCTTGATGCACTTCTCCATTGATCATCAACCCTTGTTTTCTCTTTCATAGAAAATTTCAAAGATTTCAATACTTCCTAAAAGATTTGCACCCCATGAAACAAGCCTAGCACCAACAATTAATTAATATTGGAATCATCATTCCATAGTGAGCAAAATTGAAGTGTCATCAAGTAAAGCATCCTTAACAAATTATACTATATAGCTAAGTCTTTGGCTATGAAATCCCTCAGCCTATGGTTGTTTCTCATTTTCTTATACTTATCAACCAACAAAAATGTTATTTCAGCCACACATTATAATGAAATTCCAAGGCTTAGTCCAATGCTCCAAAAAGGGTTCCTAAGAGAATAGACGTAGCAAAAGACAACCCTATCAAAGAATCTTCAATTAATATTCCACAAGGCTTTCAAAAATATTACTATGAGCAAACACTTGACCACTTCAACTATAATCCCGAAAGTTACACCACATTCCGCCAAAAATATTATATCAACACTAAATTCTGGGGTGGTGCCAAATCAAATTCACCAATATTTGTATATCTTGGTGCTGAACAGGAGTTGGATAGCCAACTATTATCTGTTACTTTTCCCATTGAAAATGCCCCTCGATTCAATGCTATGCTGGTGTACATAGAGGTACCCAAAAAAAAATGATATCCTTTTCAATAATCATAAGTATTTATTATTATGTTGCTTAAGTTTAATTTTAATGACTCTAATCTTCAGCATCGATACTATGGAGAATCAATTCCATCAGGATCATATGAGACGAATTTCGGTTATTTCAGTTCAGTTCAAGCTATAGCTGATTTTGCTGAGGTGTTGATTCACGTCAAAGAAAATTTCTCTGCACGTTTATTCTCCAATTATCGTTTTTGGTGTATCCTATGGAGGAAGTAAGGACGTTTGCATTTGAAAAATATTTAGCTTAGGACGAATTAATTAATGTTTGGACTGAGTTTCATTTTACAATTAATGGTCTTAAATTTATATACAATAATTAATCACTTGTATGACTCTTAAAAATGTTGTTTAGATAAATAAATAATTAATTACTAATTATATTAACCACAAAATATATATTTTGTAGTGCTTGCTGCGTGGTTCAGGTTAAAGTATCCACACGTTGCTCTTGGAGCATTAGCCTCATCAGCTCCAATTCTTTATTTCAATAACGTCACTGCACAAGATGCTTACTACTCAATTGTCACCAAAGATTTCAAGGTACGCATTACTGTGAATTCATTGAAAATTCTTTTGGTCATTAATTTTCATTTCCAATCGTTAAAATGAAAAGAACTGAATTAATTAAGAAGCATCTTAATTAATTTCATGGTGTTGCAGGAGGCCAGTGAAGAGTTGTTATCAAACAATTCGAACTTCATGGGGTGAAATTGACAAAGTTGCTTTAGAACCCAATGGTCCCGCCATTCTGGGCCAGAAATTCAACATTTGCTCGTAATTATTTTCTGTCCTTTTATCCTCTTTTGCCGTCTCACACAAACTAATAATGAGAATATGCATTAAAAAATATTACGATCCTAAAATTTAACTTTGACATGTTAAGGATAACTATTATTTTACTTAGTTTTGCTACTAAATGTACTGTTTAACCGAAAAATTTTAGAATGGACTCTGTTCATATATAACACTCAAATTATGAATGCAAATCTCTGGTCTAGAATTAGTTATGTGATCAGTATAATGATGTGAATCGGATTTCAAATTTTTTGTTTGGAATTGATTATATAGGCAATTATAGATGATGGGTATATGAATATAATCTCGCACATAACATTATAGATCTGCTTTATTAAAAAATTAGCCTCATTTAACCTATAAACTAGCACTTATCAAGAGGGTTAAAAAACAAAAACTCATCTGCATTGCTATCTAATTCATTTCAGGGGTTTTATATATCCTGATGTGCTAAAGAGTACCTTGAAGCTTGCATATGCATATACCGCTCAATATAATGCTCCACCCGGTTATCCTGTTACTCGAATGTGTGAAGCCATAGACGGAAAGCCCAAGGGAACTGATATTCTGGACCGCATTGCCGCTGGTTTAAAATTTTATTATGCTTATTTCTATGAGCTCAAAGGGTGCCTTAACGTAAAAGGGCTCACTGATAGTGAACGTCTTTCTTCGGTGGCACGTGGTGCCGGTGGATGGAATTGGCAAGTAAGTTTGTACATTTCAGCCATTAAGAATTCTTCTAATTCTCAAGAATTTTATTTATAGTTCTTGTCCTAATTTACACATTTATAACGTGTTACACATACGAATAAGATCTTTGTGTAATGATTAAAATTAAAATTGTAAACGTGTTAATCTTTTAAGTAGTTTTCATTTTTCTAAAATATGCATTATAATTTTAAATATCACATTATTCTATAAATAATATCTGTTTAGATGAATCAGACAATCGAATACGAATTAATGTGTTACGTTAATACTAACTTTCATTCAAAATTTAATTGGATGTAATTAGATCCCTTGATTTGACACACACACATTCGAACATCCGTCTCGTCCAGATGAAATGTATTCCATCTTAGTTACTATTATGCATCAATTTTCTAACAATGCAAAATTTGATTATCAGACATGCAGCGAAATGGTGTTTCCTTTCGGAATTACAGAAGAAAATAGTATGTTTCCAAAAGCTCCATTCAATTTAACGGCACGCGAGGTGTACTGTGAAAAATTATACGGCGTCCTACCTCGACCTGATTGGGCTAGCACCTATTATGGTGGCAAAGTATTTTGTTTAATTAATTCAGTTATTTTTCTAAATTATTTAGTCAAATACTTATTATTACTCAATTGAGAAATTTTCTCACTTGTTTATTTTGGAAAATAAGTTCAAATAATAATATTATCGATTTTGGTGTTGATGCATCAAAAGCTTATCAAATTTTACAGGATATAAAATTAGTCCTTCGAAGGTTTGCTAGCAACATCATTTTCTCCAACGGCCTAAGTGATCCATATAGTGGTGGAGGGTAATTGAAAATGTTATAAGTTCATTAATTTAATTATTTCTACAATTATAGACTTTTATTTTTTGCCATTTAACGAACATTTATAATGGTTAATTGTCTCCCTTGCAATTCATTGTAGGGTGGTTGAGGACTTATCAGATAGTCTCCTTGCTGTCACTACAACGAAAGGTATGTACCTTCATGACTATGCTTGTGTAAAACCAAATCTTTCCCTAGATAAGAAGAGAGAGTCTCAATTAGTCTATTCGTCTATCTCCTTTAGTTTTAAATTGATTTTTAAACAATAAAAAAAAATTTGTTTCCAAAAAAGAACTACCAGGAAAACGAAACCCGTCCCGTCTCCTTTTAAAATATTAATTTTTAATGGATTTAAAAATTAAAATTTTCAAGAAATAACTACTAACAAATTAAAAAAAAAAAAAAACAACCAAAAATTTAGTAACTTATCAAAACAACACACATAGTGTATAAAAAATATTAGTATATTTTATAGATAAAACTTTCAGATGTATTCTATTACTCTTGATTAAATATGTAATTAATATTAAGTAAAATACTTGATTAATCTTTAATTTTTTCTTGTATATTTTCTAGAAATTGAAATGATATCTTCAATTCATGCATGCAGGGTCTCATGGCTTGGATTTATATCCTGCAAACAAGAAAAGCGATCCCGAGTGGTTGGTTACGCAACGGAACACTGAACTTCGTATCATTAACGGATGGATCAAAACCTACTATGCTGATCTTATTGAGATCACTAAATAGAATAAGAAGCTGACTTTGTCAGAGATTTGTATACATTAATTATTGTCAAGCAAATGTAAGGTCGCTATATGTTAATATCTCAAATAGGATGGTTCGTATGTTAAGTCTATAAATAAACTTTCTCTATTGATTTGTCATGTTTACAACGATATAGAGAAAGCCTATATATAGATCTGAATACGAGACATCTTGTTATCAGTGTATTACTATATTAATATGTTTAAACAATCAACTATTATATGAAAGATATATATATACAATCTATATAAATATAAATAAGAGATATTAACACCTTACGGTCTAAGTAGCATCCAAATTTAACTGAAATAAATGCATAATCTTTTACGTGATATATATAGTTTTTGCAGAATTAATGAAGAAACCTACATGTGACATAGGCCAGTAGAAGTATTAATTGTATGTGATGTCTGACTGAGAATATAAAATATCATTAGTAGTGGCTCTGTTTGGATGATATTTATTTTTCGAATACTATTTTGCAATTATTACTGAATCATATTTTTTAATTATTTTCTTTTTTAATTTTATATGCACCATATTAAATAAAAAAAAAATACTACAATACTTATTCTAAAAAATAGTCAGGAGCAATATCATAAATAACGACTATTCAAACATTAACGAGATTGTGCTAGAGGCTTTTCAGGCGACTTTGCCGATTATTCCCCTACTTCTCTAAATGATAAAGAGCTTAAACACAATCGCACACACATCACAATTCGAGACCTGGAACTATGAAGGAAACTCCCCATAGAACACACAAAAATACATCGTGCAGATTTGAGTATTTTGAAGGTAGGTCACTAACCAAGGAAATATGGGTGAAAGTGGACGGCACATGAAGGAGTTGGATGATAGTGGTGGTAGGGCGTTGGGCGTGATGGTGAGGAGAGGAGAAGTTGCATTCTGAATTGTGATTTATTACAAATTATTATATTTTAGTCCAAGAGAGAAAAATACATATATATTATTAGAAAAAAGTAATTTAAAATGCTAAAAAAAATAAAAAAATTATTAACAATGTTGACTAGTCAATGGGTTGACGGGGCATGTCGGGATGGGTTTTTCTCATGGGGCGAGTCGGGCCGGGTACCCACAGGTTGGGAAAAACTGGCCCTAACCTGGCCTTTTGCACGGCTATGGGCCTAGCCCAGCCTATTATAGTAACATGCCGAGCTGGGCCAGCTAATCGACGGGGTGGGCTAAGCGGGTCGACGAGCTAGCCTGGCCCATTGCCATCGCTACGTTGTTTGAGGGAATTTGGTAACATTACAAATATTATGATTTGTGATTTTAAAATTATAGATACATAGGTAAATTTAATGGATTAATTTTTTTATACATTGTTGGTGTAGAAACATCATCGGGTGTAGATGAATGTCACATGTGTATTGTTTAAATTGTAAATATCATTTTTGTACATGTGACATTTATCTACATTTGATGGTGTAGAAAATTTTATATAGTGTATGTAAAATTAACCCAATTTTAATTATCATTCTTTGTAGCATAAGATTTTAGATGAGCATGTGAATGTCTAAAAGATAGATGGTAAGTTTTAAGAGTTAGGTAAATAGACGAATAACAATTGAGTAGGCAGAAACTGAATAAATAGTTTAATAAATACAGGGAAATTTACCTAAATCTCTCCTAAGGTATATGACAATTGCATGGAACACTCCTCTAATTTAAAAAATTACACCTATTTCTCTTGGTTATATTAAAGTGATACAATTAAGTGTCTGTCTCTTATAAAATCAGGAGAGGTGTATAAGAGCAAAATTAGAAAAGTGGGTGTAATTTTTAAAATTAGAGAGAGGTTCTACTTGCAATTGTCAGAAACTTTAGAGGAGATTTCTGTAATTATCCTATTAATGTACAATCAATTGTTGACTAATAAGAAAGTTCCAAAATCCTGTAACTTTTCTATTTTCCTGCCTTTTTAGTTAGCGAAGTTTTTCACTTCTATATTTTACGTGTTATATTTAGCAAATTTTGGAGTCTACCATGCATATCGACAATAGGGAAATATAGGTGAAATAAAGATTATCTAGTGTATATTTGGCTTACTTACCCAACTTGTTGATTTATTATACCTAAATCTGAGTTGAATTTTAAGTGAGTTTTTATTCAAACAAAAATCAAATATATAGTTTGATATTTAACACTACATCTATATAGGGCCATAATTTAGCATCACTTGAACTCATTCAAGATTGTCTCCATTGGTTAAGTTATCAGTTCCATAGATAAAGAAATAAAATAGCAGAAAAAAATAAGAGTAATGGTCGTTGATTAGTTTTACTAGGGTTTTCCTTTCACATTAGTCCGATTGGTTTACGGACTGGCTGAGACAAGATGTCTCATTCCCGAATAATTAATTGTGGAATGAGTTATCCCCAAATGATTAATCATGTTATCTAGTGTTTGGTTGATGTTGAATTACATGAGATATTTTAAAAATACTAATCATCATAATTTAGTTAGGAATCGGATGAGATTAGATTACTATTTTGATAACAACATACCCCTAAATTTGTACATTATTTTTTGGTAATCTAATAAATAATATTATTATAATTATAATATACTAAAAATGAATGTCTGAAAATTAAATAAATTATTATTATATAGTATAATCAATGGTGTTCATCTCGATCCACCAACCCGAAAAACCTGTTAATCTAGTCTATTTAAAACCATAAAAATTGAGAATTTGAGTAAGATAATATTACTTGCTCGGGTTTTAGGATTAGTAGGTTAATTATTTGCAACTCAATATAACCTAACTAATGCATATATAGGGTCAATTATGTTATTTTATATATTATGACCTAATAATAGGGATGTTTTACTCCTGTAGATCATTTGTAAATGCATATGTGCAATTAGTAATTTTTTTATTTTTTAAATCAATTTCGTAATTTTACATTCTACTATCCTGGTATTAAATGACTTTTTCTCATATCCTACTCATCTATAGGGGCATTTGTGTAAATTAGGAAGTCAATTTTTTTATTTTTTAAAGTTTTAGAATACAAAATTATCATAAATGTATTAGGCCGGGTATTATATAAAACGATTGAATATTATGTTGATTTTCTCTTAACCTATTTAAACCGTTTAAATTTGGGTCGGGTTGCCATTGGACATATAGATCTAATGCCCGATCTACGAATACACATATAATCTAATATGACATTATATGATATAGGATTATAAAGTTTGTTGGGGGTAAATTAATCAAATTTTTTTTATCCAATATAGGATTCATCATAGAATAACTAATACCACCTTTCCTATGGTATTATTTTAGGGGAATTCTACAGTCCCGTTGGGGGAACCATTTCCTTGGCTTTAAAGACTTGCACAATACAAGTTTTTAAAACACATAGTGTTGTACTCTACAAACACTTAAAGTACAAGGGAATGGTTCCCTAAAAGGAATTGCAGAATTTTTCATTATTTTATCCCTTTTACAAGGAATTAATTTGATTAGTTGGGATAACAATCCCATGTCAAAAAAACTAACTAAACAAAGGATAACATGAGATTAGTTATCCAATCCCACATAATCCCATAAACCAAACGGACCCTAACTCCCTAATTTGATCACTTCAAGGAAAAAATTAAATTGGCAGAAATTATATGTTGCTATCTTGAATATATCCGTATAGTCAAGATGTTATTCTTAGAAAAGTAATCATACTTCTAGAAGAAAATTGAAATTTCAAGCGGAATAATGATATATCATGCGTGAGGATCTGTGGCAAATGCAGGAGTTGGACCTTAATTGGGAATAAAACTATATTAAAATATTTTTGGAGGAACTATTTTATAATTTTTATAAAATTTTAAAAGAGTAAAGCCTAATTTTTATAAGGATATAATTAAAATTTTAAAAAATTTTCAAGAAAAATAATATAATTTTGGAACTCTAAGGAAACACGACTATATAAACATACCTTTAAACACAATTCTATTCTTTGTTGTAAAATTAAGTGGCCAAAATCTAACTTAAATGTGTTAATTTTGTGCCACGATATCAGGCATGACTGCCTTGTATCGTTCCATTTCCAAAACTCATTTGGTGTCAAGGGATAATAAGACCCTAAATTGTTTATCATTTTTAATTGTTTCTACCAGTAAAAAGATAAAAATTCATGCCTTTATATACTTAAATTGGAATGGGAAGTGGACTAAAAGTATAAAGATAAGAGCAACAACATGAGAAAAAATGGACCTAAAAAATTGTAAAAAATGGAATTGAGATAATCGTACAACTTAAAGAAACAAAGTAATTTAGTTTCCTTTGTCTGAACCTTGGGATGGTGGATTGAGAATTTTTTAATAAAGCTATTTCTTGTTAGAGCCAGAGGTCTACTTTTTCCTGTGATGATATTTTGTAGTCAATAATTTATTAATTTATTTATTTCTTAAATTAGTTTTATAACTTGTAATTATTTAACGGTAAGATTCAATGTACCCTTATACTTTTGCAAGAGATTTTAAAACTTACTTTTATAAGCAAACATTGAACCATTTTAATTATAACCCACAAAGTTATACAAAATTCAAGCAAAGATATGTGATTAACTCGAAATTCTGGGGTGGCGCGGCGGCAAATTCACCGATCTTAAGATTTTGCTTATTTTGGCGGCGAAGCTCCCATAGATGGAGATTTATATGGGCTTTCTTGTTGAAATTGCCTCCCGTTTTTTGAGCCCTCATGATCTACATGAAGGTATGGTCATCTTGATCTAATATATTATTAATCTTTTAGATGTTTTTTGTTATTTATTTAGATGAACTATCATTGATATTAGCAATTAATATATGGGACATGACCTTTTGTGCACAAGAAAAAACTAGTCCAATTAATTTACTCCAAGAAGCATTTATTTTTGGTTATTTTGATCCTTCGTCCAAGTTAACATTTTGACACACACACACACACACACACACACATATATATATATATATATTTTTAACAAAAATTATTTAATTGATATATTCTACTAATTGATATTCTTTGTAGTAAAATAATTCTTCAATCAAAGATGTACCTACTTGTAGCAAGCATAACCAAGTAAAGAGACAAAAATCATTCCAGGCAAATTGGTAGTATTTAGTGATAGTTGTAGAGTAAAAATAGAGTCTAATCTAGCTATATGATCATAGTATTTATTCTACTGCTTAAGGGACTTTCAGTTGGTAATGTTGTCTCATTTGTTATATAGTGATGATTGTATTAATTCCACCATTGTCGACATTGTGTAATGCTACATAAATAAATAAATAAAAAAAACGAGTAATTAAAAAGACAAAAACCATTTAAATTCTTGGAATAATTTCACTTTATACCTCTCAAGTTATTAAAAATTTTTAGCTTGCATCCCTAATTTCAATTTTAGACATTTTATATCCTCAACTTTCAAATTCATCCCACTTTTATCTAATTTTTGAAATTGTCACTCAACTCAAAGTAACATAATATTTTTGTATGCACAACAAGTTTAGCGGGATATTACACCAATGTTGCTACAATTTGTTCAGTACACTAATAAATATTCCTTTTAAGTTGGGTGATGGTATTAAAAATTGGACAAAAGTGAGATAGAATTGAGAATTAATGGTGCAAAAACTATTCTGAAATTAGGAGCGTTAAGTGGGAATTGGGTATAAATTAAGGGACACAAAATGAAATTAGTCCAAAAATCTTCAAGAAAACTTGCACCATATCCACTTAATTACATGAATCATCATCAGTTTACAAAAGATTTTAGTTGGTTTAGTCATATAATTATTGAATATATAGTGAGGTCTTGTACCCATAATTTCAAATCCCATGCATCTTTCCACAGCATCGATTCTTTGGGAAATCGATTCCATACGGATCAATGGACAAAGATTCAATTCAGCTCAAACTTTAGCTGATTATGCTGAGGTGTTGATGCATTTTAAACAAAAATTATCTGCCCATTATTCTCCAATGATCGTGGTTGGCGTATCCTATGGAGGAAGTAAGGCCTCCCTATACAAAGCTTAATTAGATTTTTCTTCTTAATTTAAAGAAAAACTCTACAATTCCGTTAAGAGAATCATTCTATTGTACTTTAAAGACTTATATAGTTAACAAGCAATTTATAATTTTTATCTGAGGGTATTATATATACATTTTTCTTAAAAGAAAATGACTTTTGAGGGTCATTGCATGCAGGATGATAGTGAAAATTGTTATAAAACGATCAAAAAATCATGGGAAGTTATTAGCAAAGTTGCTTCGAGACCCAATGGTCTCTATATTTTCAGCCGGAAATTCAAGACTTGTTCGTAAGTAAATTTTCTTATGTCTAATAATAAATATTTCTTTTGAGTGATTTTCTATTATATATGTACAACAATTTTGACACTTGTTATTTTGGATGCAAAAACAAAAATTTCATTAAGTTTAGTAACAGCCTTAAAAAAAGACTGAAATGGGATGGATTTGAGAGTTGAGGGTGTAAAATATCTAAAATTAAAATTAAAGGTTATAAGGTGAATGTTGGATATAAGTTGAGGGGTGAGAAATGGAATTATTCCTAATCTTAAACTTACGTCCTTAAGTTTTTGCTAAATTTCTCGTATATTTTAGTTTGTTTTTTTTTTTTAGTTACTTAAATCGTACAATCAACTCTATCTTAAGAATATTTCTTCTAGTACGACATTTAATTCATATTTTATTTTCAGACTATATACTTTTTGAGGGAAAGCTTTTCATCATTGTCTATTATCAACGAGAGTATTTAGTAGATGCATTTGCTTTTCCTACTTAATTAGCTATATTTTTCTCAGAAATAGTAATGCTTAAAACTGTACTCTTATTATTAATTGAAATTACTTCTTTGATTATTAGTCTTGCACAGAAATGGTTATGCCTCAATCATCAAATGACGATAATAGCCTGTTCCCTTCACAACCATTCAATCTCAAGCAATTTATGAAGAACTGCAATAGCATATACGGTGTGCCTCCTCGACCTTTTTGGGTCACAACTTACTATGGAGGTTATGTATGTCTATTCACCTTTTTGTTACTTCCATATATGTTGCATCACTTAAAGGTTTTATAGTTAGTTAGACTAATCTTTTATATACTGATGGCTGGTATTTTAGCCGCATGAGCAATGTGTTTTTATGCCACGTATTCATTGATAAAAATATTAAAAGATTTACTGAATATGTGAAATAAATTTGGACCCTGCTTGAATACTAGAAATTTTGCATGGTTTGTACACATTTAGATAAGAGTTCATTGTCATATATTATTTTTTATTTGTAATTTGTCCCCTAAACTAATTAATTAAGCACTTAAGTACTTTATACTATCGATTTTTGACACACTACTCAAATCAGTTCAAAATCAATGAAAATTTCTAAGTTTTTTTTTTTTTTTTTTTGAGTGAAAAGATTTTAATATTTGTGCGTTTGGTTCTTAAATATTTTATTCATCTATTGGTATTAAACTCTTCTCATTAAAAAAGCTATCAAATTTCATTAATTTTTAACTGATTTGAACAATCTGCTAAAAATTGATAATATAAGATACTAAGGTGCTAAAATTGATAGTTAAAGAGCAAAATGCAAATCAGTGACAGTTTAGGGGTGCATATTGCAGCTAACCCATTAGATTATGATTTTCTTTTCAAACAAATAGGATAATTTTGTATGTTTAGAATTGGGAAATAAATGTTTACAGACATGCAATAATGAAAAATCTTTTATATAGGCTGGATTTGAATAATCGAAATCAAGATTTTGAAGTTCAAAAAATTTTTAGTTCTTGTTATGCATGAATTCTCGTGGTCGCTGTTATTCTTTCATGAATATGATGCTTCCAGCAATATAATGTGAATGTTGCAGGACATAATATTGGTTCTTCGTAGATTTGCAAGCAACATAATTTTTTCAAACGGTTTAAGATATCCGTACAGCAGTGGCGGGTAATTAACTAGGAAATTGAAGGACAATTTTAATTATTATTGTTTTCTCAAACTTCATAAACTTAATTAATTTGTTTAATTGTTTTCAATTTTTACTCTGAATGCTAGCGTGCTTGAAGACGTATCAGAGACAGTTCGTGCAATGCGTTACAGCTAACGGTTTGCACTAAACTTTGTCACTACAAACAAATTTGAAGCACAAAACTAAGAATTAATTCATAATATCTTTTTTTAGGGTAATTCATAATATCTTGCTAATCAGTACTATTTAAATACTACATGTTTTGAGATTTAAAATGCATGTTTAGATGATAAAATTATACTTCATTAAGTCGTAAGTTTGAATCATCAAGGGGTATATAGAGATTCATTCTAAACTCTTTTCAAAAAAATAAAAAAAAGTGCATGTACTTTTCTCATATATATAATTAATTAGTATTCACCTCTTACGATGATATAAGCAATTACATACTCCATCTCATTTGCGGGTTCTCATGGCTTGGATGTATTAAAATCAATGCCAACTGATCCTGACTAGTTGATCAAGCAAAGGAAGAATGAGGTTCAGATAATTGAAGGTTGGATCAAATATTATGCTGATCTTGTTTCCATAAAACGTTGGAACAAGCTTAAGTAGTGAGAGCTCATGTTCAAGAAATTATTTTGAAGATATTCTCTATTTTGGGCTAAAAATAAGTATATGTTTTGGATTTGTATTGCTTCTTTTCATCTTAATTACATGTAGGCTGAAAGAAATTTAGTGGTTAAACAGCCATTTGTTGTAAATCTTTGTAATTACGTACCATTTTTTTTTCTTTTTTTAAATCCCACCTCTCCCCCTATCCTTTAGTGAAAAATGTCTTACCATTTAAATTATATTTCGTTGTCAACTATGTACCATATAAAATAATGGTAACATGGATAAACAGCTAATTACAAAAATTAACAAAACCATAAAATCTATATCTATACTATGTACTAAAGGAAAATGGGTGTTTAATGGCAAACTACCAGACGATGACAATTGGCATTATGCTAACTAATATAATTATCATTTTTAAGTATCACTAATTCACTAAAAAAACTAATGAGTTAAAATATTCAAAATGTTAAACTTTATCTTCACAAAATCAAGTAGTTTTTTATTAAGAAAAATAAATACAAATTAATAATGTTCTCTAACAAATCATCTTGATTTCTATATTTTTTTGGTCGTAATTTATGTCCGCAAAAAAGTTTAGTCAATTTTAAAAAATGAATAAGTTTATGATAATAAAATAAATATTTTAAATGTATATTCATAAATCACGTTCTTTAATTTATTTTTATTTTTGTATCGTAAAACTTAAATTACACATGTTTTTGTCTTTATTTGTTTTAATTACTAAAAATTACATAGTATTATCAATATTTTGTTATTATTTAATTATATAAATTAATATATTCATCTCTCCTAGCGTTGACAAAAAAAAGTTTTTACTTATCCACATCTTTTATTGGTTGGAACGTGAATGAGCGTTCTTTAACTAGCTATTTAAACCCTCATGTTTCTCTCCTCCATTCTTCGTTCTCCACAATCTTCTTTCTTTTTTTTGTTGAAATTTGGTCTTCACTCTTCATCTCTTATCAAGTTTCAAAAAAATTTGACCTTATCAAGGTGTTCCTTACCCTTTGTCTCTTCTTAAATTCACAAAAAATATATATATATATATATCTTACTATCTGGTGAAGATTCTCAAATTCATTTGGGTTAACAAGCCATAAACTTGCAAAAGAGATAAGATTTCTAAGATGGAGAACATCTGATATGTATCTTATTCCTTAATAGATTTTATTATTTTTCTCTTTCTTTAGATATCCAATTTTTATGATACAATGATAAAATTCTCTCTTTTTATCTAATATGTAGAAACTCTCAATTTCTTTTATCCAAAATACATTATCCCCTGCCTCCATGAGATGGGACGGCACTACAACTTTAAATATTAAGATAATTTCTTTGTCTTTCATCCCAAACTCCACTTCCTGAACCCATGCTCTAATCTTTAATTTGTCTTCTTTTTCTTTTAAGTTAAGGAGAATTTAATTTATATTGTTTGCTTCAGGATTTTCTAGAATGAACAATATTGGAGTTTTAATTTCAATTTTATTTCAAGATTAATATCTATGTGAATCTGGACGTGCCTGTTTCAATTTTTGTGTGATACTAGATATATAGTTCACATGAATTTTGCATGCAAGTTTGAATGGAAGTTTGATAGTTATGGTTACAACACATGGCATGGAATGTTGTTATTGTATTTATTTATTTATTTATTTTTATTTTTTTAAAGATTGAATCCTTTTTTTTTTTTCTTAATGTTTATGTTTGATGGGTTCAGAATATTGGGCTCATGAAGAAAGGAGAAAATCGGGGAATGAACCTGTTCATATATTCAAGAGGTTTGATTTTTTTTTCCTATTCTTATTATTTTTATATTCTTTTCTTTTTGTTTTTTCTTTTTGGAAATTTTCAAAGGTTCAACTGAAATAGATATTGTGAACTCTATAATTGATCATTGTTGTCATGAAGTTTAACAACCTTGAATTCTTATTGAGGCATAAAAGTTTGTACAATTAATAGTGCAGGTGGTATAATCTATATTGTATGCATATACATTTCTTGGTTTGGTGAATATTTTGTTATTGGATTGGCATTCTTTTGTTTTCCCTATTTTTGTTGCCAATATTTAGATTTGATGATTTAGTAATTGTTTGTGGACTATATTTGTGAACTATATTTTTTGACAAAAAAATCAAGAAAATATTCAATGTATTCTCTATTATATTTTTTTCAGTGCATGTAAAGATAAAGAAAAAAAAGTACATGTATATGTTTGTATAAACTAGACTGATTTAGCATTTTTTATGTAGGTGAGTTAATGATTGTGTTTCAATTCTGTAGTTGTTTGCTCTTTAACTAATTTTTTGTACATTGTCTTGGTTGATCTGGCCCACGGAGTATGACAACAAAGTGATTTGGTTGTAATTTCAATACTAACTAGATAGTTAGATACATATTATGGTAACTCCCTCGCTATCCTCATCTTTTATTTCTCTTTCATTCTCAATTTGTTAGTCTTTCTTTTGTTGTTAGAGTTTTAATTTGATCTCCAAAAATATAGGGCATGTCAAGGGACTGCTTTGGTTTTAATTGCATAGGATACATAAAAGATAACTACTCTCATATTTCAATTACTATCTAAAATGTCATCTGGTAATTATCATTGTGTTACAATGACTTGCTATAGGTCGGGTCTACTAAGTAGAAGCCTAATATACTTACTACCCATGAGATCCACCCTACATAATAGAAGCAACCAGAGGAGAATTATTCGCTAGCTAATGATTATGAGACCATTTTGTCCTCATTTGATTTGTAAGAATTGGTCATTCACAAAAACTATTAGTTACTATGAGGGTTTTCTCTCATTAATGTGCATTTGCTTGAAGTGAAAAAGTTCTTCGAAACTAAGTTAGATTAATTGTTCAAATTCTTGATACTTGGAGATGACTATTTGATTATGTTAGGGCCATCATAGCAAATCTCTTATAATATCAAAATACTATATCTTTATTTAGTTTTTAAACTTTACAATATTTATCTTCCCGTGCATAGCACAAGTATATAAGCTAATTATTATGTACTTGTATAATTGCATAATAAAATATTATTAACAAACAAACACTGGAACACATATTTTCAATGTTAGTTGCAACGTTCATTTGAATGTTTTGTGATTGTGGTCTGTATATTTCAGAACCATCGAAATTGCAATATCTTCCATGATATGTGAATTTCCTAAATTTTAGAACTACACATAGAGCTATATCAATCCACATCTTGATGGAAGATGGGTGTAAATTTGATATATTGGTTAAGGGTCCCTAAACACAACACTATTCCTTTATAAACTACACCATCCTAGAGAGGTTCTAGTACTTAGAAGTGCCCACCGGTGATAGTAAACAGAAAAGAAGAAGACGACGACAACAATGGCCGAAGGTATTTTTCGATTCTTTTGTTTTCCATTGCCAATTCATATACTGTTATGTTAGCATGTTTAGGATCGTTTTTATGGCTTTTATTTGATATGAGAGCCTTTAGTTGACCTCTGCCTTGTAAATTTTGGTTGCCTACAACCTTCTAAAAATGTTGATTTTTGATGTAAAATAATGTTATGAATCATCGAGAAATCGAATTTGTAGCATTTCTATGTCTTTGAAACTTCTTTTTTGATGGTTGGAGACCTAGTTTAATTCTGGGTCGCAATCGGGTAAAAAATACTCGTTTGAAGATTGAAGATGATACTGTTTCTGTATAAAAAAAATGGAGGGTTGGGCTGGTTGCCTGAGGGTTTTTATTAGACATGGATTGACTAGGCCCATTTTTATCAACTCTCTCCAGCTTAATAATTTTATCTCTCATCAACGGTGGATTGGCTGGGCTAGACATGAACCCAAATAAAACCTAACTGACTTGGCGTAGGACCTCTTGTGGTCCTTGTTTATAATAAAAGGGGGGAGGGGGGAAGATAGGCTATGCAGGTTTCAAACCTGGACCCTCCCAAAAAAAACTTGACCTTAAAATCAACTTATTAACCACCAGACCATCTAGATATTTGTGACAGTAGTACAATATTTTATGTACTTAAATTCTGTATGTATGTTTTTTAATTATTGCTATTATATAGGAAAAATATTTAAGCACATAAAATTTAGTTTTTTTATTCATAATCTGGCATATTGGAATTGGCAATTGAATAATTTTTTTTTAATCTCTAGTGATCCGTATAATCCTTTTTAATTAAGGACTAGCCACAACATCTTTAATCAAATAAAATTACATATTAAATCACATAGAGAAATTATAGACATTACTTATGATTAATTATGCACAATATAATAAATTTTATCTTAGAAATTTTTTTATTATATTTGCATAATTAATTAGGCCAAACTATTAAATCCACTTTTGTAATTTAACCACAAAAATTATTATAAGAATTTAATAACTCTGTCATAATTATTAGGATAGAATATCAAATTATGTATAAATTATAAGATTATGAATTATACATAATTTGATAATTCTATCATAAAGTATGAATCAAGTTGAATTAAAATTTTAGCCCACAGGCAAATTTTATGTCATTGGATTCAATTTTATATGATTTACATTGGTAAAGCATGATATTGTTTATTTGCCTCAAATTTTGTTGTTCAAGCGTATATCATGCTATATATTTATGTTTGTAGTTTTTCTACTTATGAATTTCTCTGATATTAAGAATAATATTCCCAAGTTAACGGGTGATAACTATAAGATCTGGAAGGAGAGAATTCTTCTTCACTTAGGGTGCAAGGACATTAATTATACTATTAGGAAAGATGAACCATATATTACTGAGACCAGCACTCTAGCTGAAATTGCTCTTCATGAACTATGGGAGTGTATCTAATCGCCTCAGTATTATGTTCATCAAGACTAAAATCTCTACTGGCATTCGTGGTTTGGTCGACCAGTATGACAATGTCAAGGCATTACTAAAGGCTATTGATGAGCAATTTGAGACTCAGATAAGGCACTTGCTAGCACCCTAATTATGAAGTTGCCATTCCTAAGGCTCACCAGTGTGAAAGATGTGCATGAGCACATCATGCAAATGAGGGATATTGCAGCTCAACTAAAAAAACTTGAGGTAGAAACGTCTGAATCTTTTTTGATGCACTACATATTAAATACATCTTCCATAACAATATAGACACTTCAAAATCTCTTACAATACTCATAATGATAAGTGGTCAATTAATAAACTCATGACCATGTATGTTCAAGAGAAAGGAAGGATAATAATGGAATTTGGAGAGAGTGCATTTACTGCAACATAAGGACAGATAAAGAATCAAGCAAAACAGAAAGATGAAACATAGAATAGTAGGCTTTGTAAACAGAAAAAATGAAACATAGAATGCGTCAAAAAATATTAGTATATTTTATGGATGAAACTTTTGGATGTATTCTATTAGTCTTGATTCAATATGTAATTAATATTAGGTAAAATACTTGATTAATCTTTTCTTGTATATTTTCAAGAAAACAATTCTTGAAATGATATCTTCGATTCAAGTATGCTGGGTCTCATGGCTTGGATTTATATCCTGCAAACAAGAAAAGCAAACAAGAAAAGCGACCCCGAATAGTTGGCTATGCATTGGAACACTGAACTTCGTATCATTGATGGATGGATCAAAACCTACTATGCTGATCTGATTGAGATCACTAAATAGAATAAGTAGCTGGCTTTGTTAGAAATTAGTATACATTAATTATTTTCAAGAAAATATAAGGTTTCTTTATGTTGATATCTCAAATAAGAGGGGTGTATTCAGGTCTATATATAAACTTTCACTATTGATTTTTTATATTTACAACGATATAAAGAAAGTCTACATATAAATCTGAATACGAGATATCCTGTTATCATTGTATTACTATCTCGATATGTTTAAAAAACCTACTATTCTATGTAAGATATATATACAATCTATATAAATAAGAGATATTAACACCTTATGGTCTAAGTAGCATCCAAATTTAGCTGAAATAAATGTATAATCCTTACATGATATATACTTTTTGCAGAAGTAATGAAGAAACCTACATGTGACATGGACCAGTATAAATACAATAAAGTGTATGTGATGTCTAAGAATATAAAATATCATTCGTAATGGCTTTGTTTGGATGCACATTTTATTTTTCGAATATTATTTTGCAATTATTACTGAATGTTTTTTTAATTACTTATTTATTTATTTATTTTAAATACACCATTACAAAAAGTATCAAAACACTTATTCTAAAAGATATTCAAAATAATATAAAAAATAATGGCTATTCAAATGAAAGCAGTACTATGTTTCAATAAAAGTTAGAAGGATTATTAGGACTACCATTTTTTTTGAATAACTTTTGCTTATGAGAGACTCAGACATTAATACTAATTACAAAGTAAATGGAGATCAATTATTAGTCCTAGGTTTTTTAACTACATACAATTTGCTTAATTACACAAGACTATGATACTACACATAACGATCGAGGGTATTTTTCCTAAGATATGTCTTTCTCATTAAAAAAATAATAATATTAATAATGAAACACTGACCTTGGACGGATGAAAAACATTTAACTACTTCAAGTTCAAACCATCCAAAAAGAGTAATTAGCAAAGTGGGATAAGCTTAAGTTGTGACATCTTAGGACTAATAAATGCTTATGTTCCAAATTATAATAGCAATAAAACATACACATTAGATTTTAAGACAAGAAATATCTCTATTTAGGGGTAAATGAAGGAGTCTCACATTTATTCTGAAAAAATAAATTTTAAAAATATTTTCAATAATCAAAACTGTTCATAATTTAAACATGTTTTATATAAATGTCTTGCAAAAAAAATTAGAAAAAAATATTGATATTTTACCATTTGATTAAAGTACTTTATATTTCATCAAAATTACAAAATTTTGCATCGTCCAAATGATATATAATTCAACGGTGAAGTTTTTTCTGAACAAATTAATTTTTGAATATGATGATCTACTCGACGAGATAAAATTAATGATCTGTTCAGATTATTTTTTAAGGTTTTGATTATTTAGATATAAGTAAACGGAAAATAAAGGGAGAGAAACTAAATAGAGAGGATCCAAATGTGTATATTTTGGGCTAAGTCATAACTAAATATGTTTATAGATTTTTATTATTTCCTCGTCATCCCCCATTCCCCCTTCCCCAACGAGACTATTTTTTTCCTAACAGCCATTTGTGGTTACTCTTTGTAACTATATACAATTTTTTTTCTTTTTTTAAATCTTACCTTTCTTCCTGTCATTTAGTAACTTGAATCTATGACCAATAGGTCATAGGAAAATTGTCTTGAATTGTGATTCTTCTCTTAATTTACTCATTTATCACATGTTACACATATGAATAAGATCTTATAGTGTAATGGTTAAAATTTATAAAATATATAAAGGGGGAGTCCCAATTGGTCTGGTGGACTCTGTCTCTTTATATTTTGGAGTCTTTTAATTTTTAATTTTTAAAAAAAAAAAACCTACTAAGTAGCTTCCATCTATAATAACTTATTTCTGTTTTTCATTATTAGTTTTTTAAAAAAACACACTACATAGTGTGTGCCAATGCTCACTAGTTAAAATTATAAACGTGTTGGTCATAAGTAGTTTTATTTTTTTGAAGTGTCATTATGACTTTAAATATCATCTTGACCTACTTCAGAAATTGGGGTCCAAGGAGAGGACGTTAACGCTAGCTGGCATCCAAAATTTAATTGGATATAAGGCTTAACTTCACTTTACATCCCTTAACTTATACCAGATTCTCAATTCGAACCCTAATTTTTTTTGGACACTTTGTATAACTCTGAACTGTCTAATTCTTCCCACTTAGGTCCAAAATATAATTCGATCAAAAAATTTGACGGTTGTAGGGTGCGTGTGCAACACTCTCCGTTAAATGTAAGTGACCATAAAAAGGCCTAACTTTTCTTTACACCCCAACTTATACTAGATTCTAATTTTGCATCTTAAACTTTTTTTGGAACACTTTACACCCGAACTATCTAAATCTTCCGACTTAAGTCCAAAATATCAAAACATATAACGGTTGTAGGGCGTGTGTGCAATATTCTCCATTAAGTGCAAGTGACTCTAAAAACTCAAAAAAGGAATAAAATGAAAAATTAAGAAAAAATTCATAAAAAGGAAAAAAGGTTGCGAACAAAAAAGAAAAAAAAAAGGTTGAACAAAATAATCAGAATAAACTTGAAAGAAATAAAAATGGGTAGTTTAATTTAGAATATAGAGGACGATGACTGGTCGGGGAAGAAATATTTTTTATTTTTTAATTTAACCCCAAATTTTAGCTTAATTTCATTTATTTCCCAAATAATTCAATATAACTCAATTAGAATTTATAATGGCAGTTTAGGAAGAAGGAATGAGTGTTGAGAGGGAAATGAGTGAATAAGAAAAAATGAGACTATTTTTTAATCCAAAATTTTGATCAAATGACGGAAAATTTCCTACCAATAAATTTCTAACACCTTTATTGATTTCTGGTCACTTGTATTTAACAGAGAGTGTTGCACATGCACGCTACAGTCGTTATATTTTTTGATAGAATCACATTTTAGATTTAAGTGGAAAGATTTAGACAGTTTAGGGTGTAAAGTGTCCCAAAAAACTTTTAGGGTAAAAAGTAAAAATTCGGTACAAGTTGGCAAAGCAGGTGTAAAGTGGAGTTAAACCTTTTTTTGGTCACTTGTACTTAACGGAGAGTGTTGCACATACGCCCTGCAATAGTTGAATTTTTTGATAGAATCACATTTTAAACTTAAGTGAGAATATTCAAACAGATTGGAGTACAAAGTGTCAAAAAAAAGTTTAAGATGTAAAATGAGAATCCAATACAAGTTGAGAGATGCAAAGTAGAGTTAGCCCTGGATATAATTGGATCCCTTGATTGGACACACGCACGTTTCCGATTCATTAAATGTTGTATTCCATCCATCCTAGTTTCTACTATATATCGATTTTCTAACAATGTAAATTTTGATTATCAGAGATGCAGTGAAATGGTGTTTCCTTTCGAAATTACAGAAGAAAACAGTATGTTCCCAAAAGCTCCATTCAATTTAATGCATACAAAGAGTCCTATGAAATATTATACGCCACCCACCTCAACCTGATTGAGCTAGCATCTATTATGTGTTGTGTGGTCCTTCTCAATTTTGAGAGGGCCCACAAATCACAAATCACAAAAAAATGAATTCTAATACCAAACAAATTAGGTGTCGTGTGTGCATGTGTGGTTTGTTTCCTAATAAGGGCACAAGACCCAATGAGAAAAGGCAACAATAAGGCTTATAAAAAGCCATACAGTATTGTGAAAAAGACATGTGAAAGGATTAGTTAAATTCTTTTGGGTAGTAGCAGTAACGCCACATTTTAGGGGAGAAAATCAGCAAGTTCATGTTTTAATCTGACAGTGAATTTTGCTCTATTTGCAGTGAGATTTTCGTATAATATTCTCGGCGTTGTGAGTTACATTCTATATGGTTAGATTGTTATTTTCTCTTGTCTAGTGGTTAAACTTTTATACTTGTGATTTGGGTTGTTGTGAACTATCAAATTATTTATTTCACTTTTGGTAGCGAGTAGGGGCTGTTTGAGTTTCAGGTGTTTACTGGAGATTGGTTTTACTGTTCTTATTGATCTGTTGATAGTGGAATATTTCTGGACTAGGTCTTGTGATTTTTACTCTTCACATTGAAGGGGTTTGCTACATAAAAAATCCTGTGTGTTCTATGCTTATTGATTTTATCGTTTATTTATTTACTATTTGGGTTAGTCCTACGATTTATTCAAGTGGTGAAAATCTTTTCTTGGGTGATTATTTCGTTGCGTTATTTCCTTTTTTTCCCAACAAGTAGTATCACAGTTAGGTTATATTTGCTCGAAATTTTTTACTTGATTAAGTATGGAACCCAATTACAATAAGATGATCAGTTTGAATGTCCTTAACTATCATAAATGGAAGGGCAAGATGAAGGATCTACTATTTGTGAAGAAGTTACACTTACTGGTATTTTTTGATGAGAAACTCGAATCCATGTCAGTTCGGATTGGGCTTTTGTGTACGAGATGGTTTTTGGCTTCATTCAGTAGTAGGTAGATGATAATATTTTGAATCACACCGCCAATGATAAACATGCTAGAACTATGTAGGAGAAACTTGAGTTCTTAGCTCAAGTATGTTTCAAAATCGGGCAATAACAAATTGTTCTTGCTAAAATAGGCTATAAATTTTAAATATAAAACAGATGTTCTATTTCTGACCAAGTGAATGAGTTTCAAGGGTGTTTTGACCTGCTGTGATGCATGAGTGTCAGATTTGACGATAAGATTATGGGACTCTAATTGCTGAATACTCTATCGGATTCTTGGCAGAATTTTTGTGTCACGTTGACTGATTTTGTTCCTGGTGGTGCCGTGTCTCTAGAGTTATGTAAAGTCAAGGACCATTTTGAATGAAAAGGTAAGACGAAGAACTCAAGAGGCATCGACTTCATAGTTTGAGGTGTTCTGTGTTTTTTTAGAAGACTCTAGAAACATAAATAAAGGAGAATCCAGTAGTGGCAAGAGTAGGGGAAAATCGAAGTCAAGGTACGAGAATCTTGAGTGTAATTGTTGTAGCAAGAAAGGACACATCAAGAAAAATTGCAACAAGTTGTAAAGGGAGAACCAAGGTAAACAAGAGAAAGAAAGATAGTGACAGTGATGATCGTGTTGCCACCATTACTACAGAAGATTTGGTGATTGTTTGGGATAAAATTTTGATCAATGTTGCTAGTGATGAATCAAATTGGGTCGTTGACCATGGTGCCTACTTCCATGTGACATCAAGGAAGGATTTCTTCACATCTTATACTCCCGGTGACTTCGGGATTTGAAGATGGATAATGATGGTCAGTCGAGGGTAATTGGCTTACGGATTGTTGTATTGAAGAGACAGACTGGAGTTACGTTAGTTCTGCAAGATGTCAGACATTCAACGGATGTTTGTCTGAATCTAATTTCGATTATTGTGTTGGATGATAAGGGTTATATTAGCACCTAAGGTAATGGGTAGTGTAAGATAAATAAAAAAAAGGTTCTTTGGTTATGGTTCTGGGAAAAAAAGAGTTTAGGCATGTAGTAGAACAAGGTTTCTGTGTGCATTGATAACGTCAATGCAGTTGAAGACAATGTCTCTTCAGAGTTATGGCACACTCTGAAGAGAGGCTTAGCCACATTAGTGAGAAGGGTCTAAATTGTTTGGCTAAGAAGAATTTACTTTCCCGGGTTGAAAACTGCTAAACTAGAAAAGTGTGTGAATTGCTTGTTAGGGAAACAGAACAGGATCTCTTTCAAGAATCATCCTCCAACAAAAAAATCAGAGTTGCTTCATGTTAGTGCATTCAGATCTCTGTGGTCTAATTAAAACAAAGATGTTTGGTGGTGCGCTCTACTTTGTCACATTTATTGATGACTGTTCAAGAAAATTGTAAGTATATGACTTGAGTCAAAAGATCAGATACTTGGTGTCTTTAAGCAATTTCAGCTTCTGCTGAGAGGGAAACATGTAAGAAGTTGAAATATATTCACACTAATAATGGTGATGAATATCTTGGCCGTTTGATGGATACTGCACATAACAGGGTATAGGATACCAGAAGACGCCTCCCAAGACTCCACAGTTAAATGGCCTGGAAGAGAAGATGAACAGGACGTTCATGGAGTGAGTCAGATGTTTCTGCTTTTTGAAGTAAAATTGTCACATACATTTTGAAGTGAGACATTATATACTGTTGCACATGTTATACATTTATCTCCTATTGTTGCTTTGCAGGTTGATGTTCTTGATCATGTATGGTACGGCAATGAGGTATCCTATGATCACTTGCGCGCATTTGGTTGCAAAACTTTTGTGCATGTGCCTAAAGATGAGAGATCTAAGTTAGAGGTCAAGACTAGACAGTGCATCTTTGTTGGCTATGGTCATGATGAGTTTGGCTATAGATATTATGATCCGACTTCTAAGAAACTTGTGAGATGTCATGATGTTATCTTAAAGAAGGATCAAATCATCGAAGATATTGGCAAGAAAGAGAAGTCAGAGTCTACAAGTACTGATGAGGCCATGGAGAGTGATCAGAGGACAAAGTGGGTTGATGCTATGGATGACGAGATGAAATCATTGCATGATAACCACATATTTGAGCTGGTGAAGCTATCCAAGAACATAAAAGTTTTGAAAAAATCAGTGGATCTACAGATTAAAGAATAAAAAAGGGTTTTCATTTCTATGGTACAAAGCTAGATTGGTGGTCAAGGGTTTCAGTCAGAAGAAGGATATTGACTTTGCGAAAATCTTGTCTCCTATTGTGAAGATGTCTTTCATCCGAGCGGTACTTGGTTTGGCGACGAGTCTTGATCTTGAAATGGAGCAAATGGATGTGAAAACCTCATTCCTTCATGGTAACTTGGAGGAAGAAATTTATATGGAGCAGTTGGAAGACTTTGTGGTGAAGGGTAAGGAGAATTGAGTCTACAGATTGAAGAAGAGCATGTATGGCTGCTCCAACAAGCTTGTAGACAGTGGTATAACAAATTTGAATCTCTTATACACATCTAGAAGGGTACAAGAAAACTACATCCGACCATTATGTATTTGTGCAGATATTCTCTGACAATGACTTCATTATTTTATTACATTATATTGATGACATATTGATTGTTGATCATAATTCTGATAGAATTGACAGAATAAAGAAAGAACTTAGTAAGTCTTTTGCCATGAAAGACTTGAGACCAGCAAAGCAGATTCTTGGCTTGCAAATTACTCGAGATAGAGTGGCCAAGAAGTTATAGTTGTCTCAATAGAAGTACGTGAAAAAGGTTTGGCAACGGTTTTGCATGGATAAAACTAAAGTGGTAAGTACTCCTCTCGCTACACACTTTAATCCATGTAGTGATAAAGAGAAAAAGACATGCAACGTGTTCCTTATGCATCGGCATTAGGGAGTTTTATGTATGCAATGATTTGTACTAGGCAAGACATTGTTCATGCAGTTGGTACTGTTAACCAATTTTTGAAAAATCTGGGTAGAGAGCATTGAAATACTATAAAGTGGATTATGAGGTTTCTCCGAGGTACATCAAATTTGAAGCTCTTCTTTGTGGTTACACAGATTCAGATATGGCCGGGGATGTTGAAACAAGGAAGTCTACTTCAAGGTCCCTAATTACATTTGTAGAGGGAGCTGTGGCATGGCAATCCCACCTGCAAGATTGCAGAAGATTGTTGCATTGTCTACTACTGAGATAGAGTTCATTGCTAGTATCGAAACTTGCAAGAAGTTACTTTGGATGAAAAAGTGCATGTATGAGCTCGATTTTACTCAAAGGCAGTATATGTTACACATCTAATGTGTATAAGAGACAGCTATTCGTATCGACAAGAATCTGACTTTTCATGAGAGATCTAAGCACATTGATGTGCGGTATCATTGAATATAGGATGTTCTAAACTTTAAGGCGATTGAGCTTGCAAAGATCCACACGGATGATAATGATTTAGATATGTTGATAAAATATTTGGCAAGGGAAAAGTTCGAGATTTGTTGTTTGGTTGCTGATTTGGCAAATACCTCCAATTGATTCGAAAGGAGAGTTTGTTGCGCGGTCCTTCTCAATTTTGAGGGACCCACAAATCACAAATCACAAAAAAAAAAAGAATCCTAATACTAAACAAATTAGGTGCCGTGTGTGCATGTGTGGTTTGTTTCCTAACAAGGGCACGAGACCCAATGAGAAAAGGAAACAAAATGGCTTATAAAAAGCCATGTGAAAAAATTAGTTAAATTCTTTTGGGTAGTAGCAAAAACACTATATTTTACGAGAGAAAATCAGCAGGTTCGTGTTTTGATCCGATAGTGAATTTTGCTTTGTTTGCAGTGAGATTTCAATATAGTATTCTCGACGCTGTGAGTTACATTCTATACATTAGATCATTATTTTCTTATGTCTACACAACAACACCTGTCTCTTATACACATGATTTAGATGTGTATGAACTATCAAATTATCTAAAACATATTTGGTAGTGAGTAAGGACAGTATTTGAGTTTTAGGTGTTTACTGGAGATTCGTTTTGCTGTACTTATATATCCGTTAATAGTGAAATATTTCTGAATTAGGTCTTGTGATTTTTACTCTTCACATAGAAGGGGTTTTCCACGTAAAAAATTCTGTGTGTCTTGTACTTATTGATTTTATTGTTTATTTATTTACTATTTAGGTAAGTCTTACTAATTTTTTCAAGTGGTAGAAAAAATTTTCATGGGAAATTATTTCATTGCGTTATTTTCATATTTTTCCCAGCACTATGGAGGCAAAGTATGTTGTTTAATTATTCAGTCATTTTTCTTAATTATTAAGTTAAATACTTATTATTACTCAATTGAGAAATTTTCTCACTTGTTTATTTTGGAAAATAAATCCAAATAATAATATTATCGATTCCGGTGTTGATGCACCAAAAGCTTATCTAATTTTGCAGGATATAAAATTAGTCCTTCGAAGGTTTGCTAGCAACATCATTTTCTCCAACGGCCTAAGAGATCCATATAGTGGTGGAGGGTAATTGAAAATGTTATATGTTCATTAATTTAGTTATTTCTAAAATTATTGACTTTTCTTTTTTGTCATTTAACGAACATTTATAATGGTAAATTGTCTCCCTTTCAATTTATCGTAGGGTGGTTGAGAACTTATTTTATAGTCTCCTTGCGGTCAATACAACAAAAGGTTTGTCAGCCTTCATGACCATGCTTGTGTTGATGGAGCAATACGACGATTTAATTAGGATGTATTAAATGAAAATCTTTGTTATATACAAAGGGAGAGTTCCAATTGGTTTGTTGGTCTCTCATTTTCGGTGTTAAATTGATTTTTAAACTATAAAAAAACTTTTATTTTCAAAAAATAACTACTAGGAAAAAGAAACTGGGGAATTTTATAGTCCTGTTGAGAGAACCATTCGCTTGGCTTTAAGGACTTGTACAGTGCAAGTTTTCAAAGCACATAGTGTTGTACTGTATAAGTCCTTAAAGTACAAGGGAATAATTCTCTAAATGAGACCGTAGAATTTTCCAAAGAAACTACCCATCTTCTTTTAAAATATTAATTTTTAATATTTAAAAATTAAAATTTTCAAAAGATAACTACTAACAAATAAAATGAAATACAAAACGACCCAAAAATTTAGTAACTTATCAAGACAACACACACAGAGTGTGTCAAAAAATATGAGTATATTTTATAGATGAAACTTTTAGATGTATTCTATTAGTATTGATTAAATATGTAATTAATATTAAGTAAAATACTTGACTAATCTTTAAGTTTTTCTTGTGTATTTTCAAGAAAACAATTCTTGAAATGATATATTCGATCCATGCATGCAGGGTCCCATGGTTTGCATTTATATCCTGCAAATAAGAAAAGTGATCCCGAATGGTTGGTTACGCAACGGAACACTGAACTTCATATCATTGACGGATGGATCAAAATCTACTACATTGATCTTATTGAGATCATTAAATAGAATAAAAAGCTAATTTTGTCAGAGATTAGTATACATTAATTATTTTCAAACAAATATAAGGTTGCTTTATGTTGATATTTCAAGTAGGATGGTTCGTATCCAGGTCTATATATAAACTTTCATTATTAATTTGTTATGTTTACAACGATATGGAGAAAGCCTATGTATAGATATAAATACAAGACATTCTATTATCATTGTATTATTATCTCGATAGTTGTGTTTAAAAAACCAACTATTCTATATAAGATATATATACAATCCATATAAATAAGAGATATTAACACCTTATGGTCTAAGTGGCATCCAAATTTAGATGAAAAAAAATGTATAATCCTTTACGTGATATATAATTTTTGCAAAATTAATGAAGAAGCTACACGTGACATGGACCAGTATACTATAAAGTGTATGTGATGTCTGAGAACATAAAATATCATTAGTAGTGACTTTGCTTGGATGATTTCATTTTTCTAATATTATTTTGCAATTATTACTAAATTATATTTTTTAATTACTTTTTTTATTTATTTCATATACACCATTACAAAAAGTACTAAAATACATATTCTAAAATATATTTAAAATAATATCATAAATAACGGCTATCCAAATGACATCAGTATTAGAAGTCAGAAAGGTTATTAGGAATAGTTTTTTTTTTTTTTAATAACTTTTGCATATGAGAGACTTGGACATTAAAACTAATTACTAAGTAAATGGAGAACAAATTATTAGTCTTAGATTTTTTACGACATACAATTTGCTTAATTACACAAGACTATGATACAACACATAATGATCGAGGGTATGTATTTCTAGTGAAAAAATAATAATATTAATAATCAAATAGTGACCTTGGAAGGATGAAAACCATTTAACTAGTTCAAGTTCAAACCATCCAAAATTATTCTTTAGCAATGTGGGAAAAAAGCTTAAGTAGTGAGAGCTTAATGGTAATTAATCTTTGTTTCAAAAACTATTTTGAAGATATTCACTATTTTGGGCAAGAATCCTTTCTATTTAGGGGTAAATGGAGGAGTCTCCATTTATCCTCAAAAAATAAATTTTAAAAAATATTTTCAAAAATCAAAACTCTTCATAATATAAATAATGTTTTATATAAATATATTGCAAAAATTAGGAAAAAAAAAATAATGATATTTTACTATTTGATTAAAATACTTTATATTTAATCAAAATTTACAAATTTCTACACCATCCAAACGACATATAATGGTCAACGGTGAAATTTTTTCCAAATAAATTGATTTTTGAATATAATGATCTGCTCTACAAGATAAAACTGTCTCTTATACACAGATTATTTGTATAAGAGACATCTGTCTCTTATACACAAGTAAAAGTGTAAAAGAGACACTAAATAGAGAGGATCCAAATCCCTATATTTTAGGCTCAAAAATGACAATTACATTTTGGGTTTTTATTGTTTCCTCTTCATCCCACTTCCCCTTCCCTCTACGAGCCCTTTTTTCCCTAACAACCATTTGTGGAAACTCTTTGTAACTATGTACAATTTTTTTTTCTTTTTTTAAATCTCACCTCTCCCTTTACCCTTTAATAACTTTAATATATGACCAATAGGTCATAGAAAAAATGTCTTATCACATAAACTGTATTTCGTTCTCAACTATGTGCCATATAAAATGATGGTAACATATCGGGGGGACGAAGAGACTGTATTTTGAGGAGACAAAACTTAATGGACATGCAATCAGAAGAGCTATCGTTCACATTTTTTAAAAAAAAAATTAGGGGATGAAATACAAATTTTATATGAATATAAAAAAATTTTAAAAAAAATTTTAAGGGTCAAAAAGTACAAATTTTAAAATCTTGGGGGTGAACCTAGAACCGCCCCTGGTAACGTGGATAAAATAGCTAATTAAAAATTAACCAAATCAAAAAATTATTATGTACTTGTATGATTAACTAATAAAATATTACAAACCGAAAATTTCAGATCTAATAATTACATACTAATAATATTGTCATAACAATAAGGTTAAGTTTGGATAAATAAATTTACGAAAGAATTTAAAATTCACTCATTTGTTAGAGAGATTTATAAAGTCAAAATGGATAAATTTCAAAATTCAGTCAAATTAAAAAATTATTGAAATTCTTTATTTTCACTTTTTAGTTATTCATAAATTTCAGTTCTATAAATATTTCCAAAAAATAGATGGATTTCAAATCTTTCTCTAGTCCATAGATTCAAACACAACTTAAATGTTTTTTTAATGGTAGAACAACTTGTCTAATTCGTCACATGGTCAGTATGCCAAAAGGAATCTAGAAATAAAAGATAAGCATGCTTGGTCTTGGGGTCTAGACTGGATTTTCTAGAGCCAAACTATGGTCCAAGTAGATCTTCTTATTTTTACATTTTTTGTTTGAAAGGCTTCAATCACGTCCAACATCAAAGGATTCAATCTTGTTCACTGTGCCTGCATTATTAGTTCCATATACTAAAAGATTTAGTTATAGGAAATATTTAGATATATTTGGATTACGGTTTAATTTATAAATCTTGTAATGTGGGTAATCAAATCTTATGAAATAAACGATATTAATTAATGCAAATAAAATTTTATAACATTTAACTCTTATTATAAGATTTATTAGTGAAATCCAATATCGAATCTATCTAAATTTTTCCTTTATCTATAGAAACTCCAATAAGGGAGAAATATTAATGCAAAATTTTGTCAACATATATTGAATCTTGTAACTAACTTTTAGATAAGCCTTACTATCATATCTGTATAGATAAGTCTTGCTATCATATTTGTATTTTGAATAGTGTATATCATGATGTACTTGAATTGTATATATAATAGATAATCCACACTGGTTAGAGAAAGAGGCCATTTTCCGAGTCTTTTATACTTCTCAAAACTTAATTTGATATCAGAGCCAAAACTCACAACATGTCCGATGAATCAAGCTCCATCATCAAGGCTTTTCCTGACTCTCAAAATCAAACCTTCTCTCCCTATGGCCCTCTCAATAATGCACACCATTTCATCATTCTCAAATTGACAGAAACAAATTTTTTACTATGGAAAGCTCAAATAATTCCCTTTTCACGTGGATAGGGCGTTATTGGTTTCTGTTGAGTATGCCTTGTATCTTTTGTTTTATCCCACATTGGTTTGGAAAGAGTATTTCTCTTCCACCCAGTGTTATAAATTAAGGGAGTATTTCTCTTCCACCCATGTTATAAATTAAGTGCCTTAATTAAGGTTTTAAGTGCACCAAGTCAAGAGAGCTTTAGTGGGCTTTCAGAGCCTTTATGGCCATCTAGCCTTTTATCTTATTTGGGCTCTCTTGTGCTTTTGTTATAATGGTGCCTATAGCCCATTTTGTGGAGATCTCTCCAAATTTGTAATCCTCTTAAATTAGTGAAATTTTTTCCTTCACTCGTGGATGTAGGACGATTTGACTGAACCACGTAAAATCTGTGTTCCTTTTGTTGTTATATTTCTCTTTATTTATATTCATTACTGTTTTCAAGGGCTTATTAAGTAATTTCTGCAATATCCGAGGTTCCGATCCTAACAAATTGGTATCAGAGCCAGAGACCCAAGTTAAGCCGATTTGATAGTAATGAAGTTTTGGGTTAAGAAATTTTGAATCATGGTTACTCATTGGCAAGTAATTTCTTCTTGGTATTGGCCGTTTTATTACCTCTTCTTTGTGTATTGGATGTTTGAGCTTCCGAATGGTCCGCTTGGTATTTGTGAAGAGTTTTTGTTGGGCCTATTTTGTAGATGAAGAGTGGACTTGCGTTGAATACAAATTTGGGACTGTGTTGGAGAAGGTGGAGTTATATCAATCCATTTGTAAATCGAGAATCTGGGCTATTGAGACTTTGTGAAGAAGGTGGAGAATTTCATTTTGTGAAAATTTGCTATTTTATGAGGATTTATTATGCGATACAAGTCAAGGTGGAGATTTGTTGAGTATGCCTTGTATCTTTTAATTTTGTCCCATATTGGTTTGGAAAGAGTATTTCTCTCCCACATCAATATTATAAATTAAGGGCCTTAGTTAAGGTTTTAAGGGCACCAAATCAAGAGAGTTTTAGTAGGCTTTCAGGGCCTTTATGGCCATCCAACCTTTCATCTTATTTGGGCTCTCTTGTGCTTTTGTTATAATGGTGTCTATAGCCCATTTTATGGAAGTCTCTCCAAATTTGTAATCCTCTTAAATTAGTGGATGTTTTTCCCTTTGCCCATGGACGTAGACATAGGCACATCGATTTGACCGAACCAGGTAAATCTTTGTATCCCTTTTATTGTTATATTTCTCTTTATTTATATTCATTACTGTCTTCAAGGGCTTATTAAGTAATTTTTGCAAATATCCAGAGTTTCAATCCTAATAGTTTCATTGATGGAACTCATCCATGCCCATCTAAATATGTTGCTACAAGTAGCAAATATGATACACAAATCGAAAACCCGAGATGGTTCAACAATACACAATTACTTAGGAGTATATTAATATCTTCATTATTTGTGGATATACTACCTATGGTCATTGGTTTGAAAACTTCACGAGATGTATGGACAACTCTTGAACATGCATTGGCTACCCCTGCAAATTCATGAATTCTCAATCTTCACACGTGTCTTCAAAATCTGCGTCAAGGTGACACTCCGGTTTCGAAGTTCCTTCATAAGGCTAAGGCCTATGCTGATGAACTTGCTGCTGCCGGTAGATCTATTTCTTTGGGAGATCTAAATATTTACATTTTTAAATATTTTGGTCTCTATTCAGATTCAAGGATATTGTCACAACCCTTGCTGCTTGTCTTTTACCTGTCACATTTTCTGACACTTCATAGTTTGTTGCTTAGCCATGAATTTATTTATGCAGACCCTAATTCTTCATCATCATTTCCAACAATATCCGTTGAGCCTTCTTTAACTCCTTCTGCCAACTTAAGTTAGCGCACTCCAAATCAAAATGAACGTGGTAGTCACAATTACTTTGCTCGAGAATGTGGACGAATCAACATCTAGGTTTGTCATAAGAGTCGTGGCAAGCATGGCTTTTGATATTTTGCTCATTCCACTTCATCTATGATCCAAACCTGATGTCTTATACATCTAGATGTGCTTTATCACACTGCAGCCAAATGTCCATTACTATCTCAGCAATCTCTCAATTCCAATGCCAATGTTGCCTCTCTAAACGCCTCAAATTATTTCCAGAATTGGTTTCCAGACACTAGAGAAACTCATCATGTCATTCCAGACCTTGCTAGCCTAACAAATTCGTGTATAAGACAAGGAATATAGGGGCCAAGATCGCCTTCATGCTGGCAATGGTAAAGGATTTCCTATCTCTCATACTAGTACCTCATTTGTTCATTCTCTTTCTCGTTCATTCAAGTTATCTAATGTGCTTCATGTTCCGTCAATTACCAAACCACTTTTATCTGTCCAAAAATTTTCTCGTGATAATGATGTATTTTTTGAATTTAATCCATCTCATTTCTTGATCAAGGACCAGGTAACACGGATACCATTTCTCTCCAAACCGAGTAGTGATGAACTTTACTCTTTGTTTGCATCTTCCACTCCTTCATTCCATTCCATTTCCTTAGCCAAACGTGCTCTACCCAAAAGCTGGCATTGACGACTCGGGTATCCACACACAAGAATTCTTAGAAAACTCATCCAAGATAATAATTTACCTTGTTCCTCTATCATTACTAGGGAAAGTTGTATTGCTTGTCATTTGGGTAAATCTAGTCGCCTTTATTTGTCGACTAGTCAAAATTCTAGTAAAGTACATCTTCTATTTTGGATTTAATTTTTAGTGATGTATGGGGTCCTTCTCCATGTTTGTCAGCTGATGGCCATCGCTTGCGACACCCCGGGCCCTAGGCTGGCCCAACAACTTTTGAGCAGAAACAACGGGTTCAAAATGCTTAAGCCAAATTGTAAGTAGCCCACAACCTAAAGTGTTATAAATAATACAATATCCCCTCCCACTTCCGATGTGGGACGGGACGTCACAATCACCCCTCCTTTAGGCCTTGCGTCCTTGCAAGGCTCATACTGGACCATACTTGGTTATGCAAGATTCTAGGTGTGGCTCGTACGGGTTCTAGAGATGGCTCCCGCCCTTAGATCGACGTAGCTCATACCGGACCATACTTGGTTATGCAAGATTCTAGGAGTGGCTCGTACGGGTTCTAGATGTGGCTCCCGCCTTTAGATCGACGTAGCACTTAGTCCCGTACAGCACTTAGTTCCTGGACCCCTTTGCATAGTCGCGGCCCAATACTGCTGGCCCAAATCTCACCCCGTGTAGAGACCACACAACGTTCGCTCTGATACCAACTGTGACACCCCGGGCCCTGGGCTGGCCCAACAACTTTTGAGCGAAAATAACGGGTTCAAAATGGTTAAGCCAAGTTGTAAGTAGCCCACAACCCAAGATGTTATAAACAATACAATATCCCTTCCCACTTCTGATGTGGGACGGGGCGTCACATCGCTACTTCATAATTTTTGTTGATGACTATTCTAAATTCATTTGATTTTATCCTGCGGCTCAAAAATCTGATGTTTTCAATATTTTCTTAAAGTTTCAAGTTTTTATTGAACATCACTTTAATTAGAAAATTAAATCCATTCAAACCGATTTGGGGGTGAGTATCGTAAATTACATAAACTTTTTGAGTCTATTGGAATTTTCCATCACCTAGCGTGTCCTCTTATTCATGAACAAAATGGGTCTGTTGAGCGTTGTCACCGTCTTATAGTTGAAACTGGTCTAACTTTACTTGCTCAATCCGCCATTCTCTAACATAGAAATTTTGGCATTTTGCCTTTGACACAGCAGCTTATTTGATAAATTGGATGCCAACACCAATTCATAATGTAAAATTGCCTTATGTTTGTGTTTATAATTCTACCCCCAATTACCTTTTTCTTAAAACATTTGGGTGTTTATGTTTTCCATGGTTGCGTCCAATTTTGGCATTTTGCCTTTGACATAGCAGCTTATTTGATAAATCGGATGCCAACACCAATTCATAATGTAAAATTGCCTTATGTTTGTGTTTATAATTCTACCCCCAATTACCTTTTTCTTAAAACATTTGGGTGTTTATGTTTTCCATGGTTGCGTCCATACAACAAACACAAAATGTCTCTCTATTCGACTTCTTGTGTCTTCTTGGGTTATAGTCCCAATCATATGGATTATCGATTTTTTGATCCCACTATCGGTTGAAAAAACATCTCATTGGTTGAATCCATATCTCAAGGCATGTTTGGTTTGAGGAATACACATTTCCATTTAAAGGTCCATCTATACTTGGTCCCATCCCAACCCAAAATTCCCAATCATCCCGTCCCAATCATTCTAGCTCACCTGGGCAGCTGTCCCACTTTCCAATTCAAGTGTTACACCCGTAAAACCTCCTTTCTTATCTCCTACAACTACCAGTTAGTCTCCAATTCCATCTATAATTCCAACTTGTTCTGATTTGAATAAGATATCTTTACATGATATTCAAACTTCAAATCCAGTAGATACGTCCCAAGTATCTAACTCCAGAACCTCTCTGTCATTTCCTTCAACTAATCCCTAATTTTATCTTCAAAGTCTATGCCTTCTGATAAGCATCAACCTGATACGATTCCTCCCACTCAACGGCCCTCTGGAATAAATCTTATCGTTGATTTGACCAATCACTCTATTTTTTCCTCAACCTCTTCAGAAAATAATCATCCTTCTCATTTAACTTGTACCTGTCCAATGGTTCTTCGTCATAAGACTAAATCAACAACACATCATCCCCCAACTATTCATTTGCCTCACGCTTATTTTCCCACAATCCATGAACCTACAACCTTTTCCTAAGTCAATCAATTTCCTGAATGGTGGCACTCTATAAGTGAAGAAATTCGTGCTCTTCTTCGCAATGATACTTGGTCTTTAGTTCTTTCTCATCCTTCCATGAATATTGTAGGTTGCAAATGGGTTTACCGCATCAAGAGAAAATCTAATGGCACAATTGAATGGTACAAAGCAAGGTTGGTTGCAAAAGGATTTCATCAACAAGAAGGTGTTGATGATCATGAAACCTTTAGTCCCGTAATAAAACCAACCACTCTACACACTGTCTTATCCATTGCTGTTTCCAATGGTTAGAAAATTTGCCAATTAGATGTCCACAATGCTTTTCTGAATGGATTCTTATTTGAGACAGTGTACATGTCTCAACCTCCTGGTTTTATTGATTCAACTCATCCAGATTACGTTTGCAAGTTATAGTGTTCTCTATGGGTTGCGTTAGGCTCCTCGAGCATCACTAGGTTCACTAGATTGTCTACCTTTTTAATGAATCATGAATTTCTTCCCTTTTCATTTATTCTCATAGAGGGATTATTATATACATTTTAATTTATGTTGATGATATTTTTGTTATTGGAAATTCTCCCACCTATGTTAACTCTCTTATTCAGATTCTTAGAAAAGATTTTTCTCTTCGTGATCTTGGAAACCTCAATTTTCTCCTCGATATTGAGGCTACTTAGGTGAATAGCGGCATTCTACTATCTCAAAAGCAATATGTTATTGACATTCTTGAGAAGGCGGGCATGACTTCTTGCAAGCCAGTTTCTGTCAACATCTTCCAAGCTCTCAAAATCAACCGGACATTCTTTTTCTAATCCTACTCAATTTCGCCAAGTAGTGGGTGCATTACAGTACTTAACAATCACTTGGCCCGACTTGGCTTTCACTATCAATAAATTATGCCAATCTATGCATTGCACGACTTATGAACATTGGAGTGCTATCATGCGTGTTCTTGGCTATGTGTATAAGAGAGTCTCAAGCATACTCAATCTTATGGTCTTCTATTCACCAAATCCTCTACTTCTCTGTTTCAGGCCTTCTCATATCCTAATTGGGCTGTTTGCTTAGACGATCGGAAATCTACAAGCGGCTATGCTATATATTTGGGTTCTAATCTTGTCTCATGGACTTACAAACAAAAGACTGTTGTGAGATCATCAACAGAGTCTAAATATGAAGCCTTAGCTGATGCTGCGAATGAACTTACATGGATATAATCATTATTGCTTGAGCTTGGTATCAGACTTCCTCATTCACCTATTCTTTGGTGTAATAATATTGGAGCCACTTAGCTTTCTAAAAATCCTATATTTCATGCTTGCACCAAACATGTCAAGATTGATTATCATTTTGATCGCGGTAAAGTGGCGTTTCAACCAAGGATCAAATAGCAGACGTTTTTACTAAACCTTTATCTACTGCTCGTTTTGAGTTTTTACAGGACAAGCTTAAAGTGGTTGACAGACCATCACCTTCAGCTTAGAACTTTGAAGGGGCATATTGAATTCTGTAACTAACTTGATAAGTCTTACTATCATATCTGTATAGATAAGTCTTGCTATCATATTTGTATTTCATGATGTACTTGAATTGTATATATAATAGATAATCCACACTGGTTAGAGAAAGAGGCCATTTTCCTAGTCTTTCATACTTCTCAAAACTTAATTACATAAATGAAGAAAAAAATGTTTAATAATAAGACCATCAGTTCCACTTGGAAGCTTGTTTTACCTAGTTCTACAACAGCAATGCAGTTAGATATGACAACAAATTAGATCTGACAGTCTTGAGATGAGCGAAAAGTAGGGAAGTCTTATTATTTTTCAATCATCCAACGGGAATATATACACCGTAATGTGGAGTGAGTAGCAAAGAATTTTTTGTAAGAATAAACCTTAAAAGTAGTTAAGTTTACGATATCTTACTATATATACAAAGACAAGAACCTCCCCACACTTGCCATGTGGCATTGGCTGCTGATGTGGCAGTTGATAGTGGAAAGTATAATTTTTTTTTTTTGTATTGTTTTCCTTAGTAAAATTGGCTACAAAATCTAACAAGTATATAAGAAAGCAATTGAGCTTTCTAGAATTGCCATGTGGCAAATGTTGCTGACTTGGAAGCTGACATGGAAGAGGCAATTTTTTTTTTTTTTTGCTGAAAAAGACTTTTTATGTCCCTTATGTAAGAGCTAGGCTTTGTAGTATTTAGGAAGTTCTGTCATTTTACCTACTTTTTGCTATGTCACTTCTAAGGAAAATGGATTTTTTTCCTATCAAAAGACAAATACTTTTTTACTCACAACAATTCCAAACTGTATAGGGGTATTATGGTCGGTATACTAACTATGTAGCTTGGAAATATTCATTCCCTTGGCATGTTAACTGCAATTATTACCATAACAAGTCTAAACACATTAGCTGCAATAAGATATTTTAGAATAGATTAGGTGTCAACTTTTTCACTGTTGGATTTGCCTTTTAATCTAATTACAATATCTACAGACCGTTGGATCAAGTTTAAAGATAATTAACTAAACATTGCACCACAAACCTGATACTGTCTCTTGTACTTTCTTTCAGTTAAAAATCAGGTAAACTTGATCCAATAGTCTGTAGCAAAATTAGATTAAAAGGCATGTCCAATTGTCAGGGATATTACAAAAATAGCGGGGATTCTTTGGCACTAATATTTTTTCCATTTCTCGAAAATCGGATGACGAAAAACTTCCTCCTTCTTTATGCCTAATTTTTTAATTCTTTCCCCTTGCTTTTTCTGCATAAAGAAGACATCAACATATTTTTTTTTTTTTTTTGGCGAGACCTTAGAAATTTATCTCTAGAATTTTTTTTTTTGAAATTCTGCAAATTTTTTTAGCAGAATTTGGAAAAAAAAAAATTTTTTGACTTATTGCAGGATCCAGGGAGATATAAATGCTTGCAAGATTGTTTCTTTTAGCCCTTTATCCCAAATTTCGCACTGCTCTTCCCTTTATCATATGCTCTGGTTCTTTCTTTCTCTCCTTCATTTTGAGTTCTAAAAATTTTGCTATTTTAGTTTATTAATTATTTATTTGTTTATGATTTAGGAAGATTTTGTGTAAATTATTTAAAAAGAAATTGAATCTTGAAGTGCTTAATCCCTTTATGTCTACGAAAAATGTCTGTTTGTTTAATATCTTCACTTTTTTTTCTTTTTTTTTTTAAATTATTGTTTATATTTTCTTACTGTAAACATTTTATAATAAGCAAAAATATCATATTATTCCTTATGATTTTTCTAAGAATCTAATAACAATTAGATTTCTCAATATTAATATTAGAGATTTGTCTTGGATCTTTTTCGTTTTTTGGGTTTGTGCAGGTTTAGCAAATGTTTAAAGAATTGATTGTGTTCAACAAGAAGAGAAGAGGAGAAAATTATGATAGAATCTTGAGTTTTGTGGCATACTTGGAGGGATTTTTTTTATAAACCTAAAGTTATGTCCAAAGTGATTTTTGGTGATGTGCATTAATATATAGACTTTGATTTTGTATATTATAACTTTTTCCTTGCTAATTTTTTAGATTGGTTACTTTTAGAGCGTATATTGGTTTTTGGTTTTTGGATTTCTAAGTGCCTCAAAAAATAAATTGCGAGTTATCTCTTCAATTTGTTTCTTTTCAGTGTGTTACAAATTTCATACTTACTACCTTTCTTGCTTTGCATGACTCATCTCATAACAGATTTATGAGGCTTAATTTTTTTTATTTGTCATTTATTTTGCTCCTTTGTATTAAACTTCTAAAAATTTGATCTTTATTAGAACACTATAGTGTTTTACAAATTCAGCATCCGAGGTTTTTGGAAAAATTTATGTTTAATAATATGGTATTACTTTAAAATAGTGTATTCGTCATAGAATCTTTGACAGTTTAGTCTTTCAATTATACTGTATTAAACATAGTTCACTCTTGCATTTATAAAAGATGCTAAGAAAAGATGACCTATTCAAGAACTTAATATGATCACCTCAGATCAATTATTGAATGAGAGACATTATAAGATAGAGTATTATTTCAGGTGTATAGAAATTATCCTCATATGCAACCAATCATGATTTCTCACTATAAGCATGAATTGTCTTGAGAGACTATTCCATTGAAATGGACCCTGTTTTTAATCACTATGGGCATGTATAGTGATTTTCAGAAATAGACGACCATAACAAAAAAAACTCTTGATGTTTACCAATGTCTTCTCTCCTTATCTATCTTTTCTGTCAATGAAATTTTGTCACCAGAATTCCTATTGTTAGTGAAGAGTTGATGCAAAACAAACTTATTAATAGTAGAATGGATCCAATTTGCATATCTGGTGATGTTAGATGGGCTGAGCAATATTGGAACAACGCCAGTTTTATATGGGATGTATAATATTGTAGTCCTATTTAAAATTGATTTTTGCATTTATATTCATTGTTTGCAATCTTTATAAGTTTTGATCTTTATTTGTTGTTTTTTTACTAAACAAATAATGACAATCAACTTTGGTCGAATACTGCTTGGATCACTTTTGCATTCCTTTCGTGTCATATTAGATGCTAGGTTGTGAGAAAGTTATGTAATTCTTTTCCAACTTGACTTCTCTTTTGTTACAGTTGACGATGAAGAATTGGAGGATATGGTGAAAATGATATTGAATTTGTTCCAAGATCTTCAACCTCAGATGGGATTGGCAACCATCAAGTGATTCAGACCCATGTTTGCAACTTCCGTATAACCACCGCAGACGGCCAATAGTAGCTACAACTATATGATATCTAGAATCACAAAGTGCATGTTTTATATTTATGTTTTAATCCTTTTGCTTACCTTTGAGTGTCAAAATACGTAAACCTATGTCATGCAGCTTAGAGAAAAACATTTCTTCAAAAGATTAAGCAAAGAAGTTGCTAAAGAGGTCATTAGCTTAGTTCTAAGTTTCTACATATGTGTACAGAAGTTGCTTTTCAGTATACATATATGGATTAATTCTACTATAAGGCATAAATTTACATTTCTTTTTGGTTTATAATATTTTGTGTTAATAATGAATTACAAGTTTTTATAAAATATTTTCTTTTTAAAAGAAATAATTAGTGGGCATTGATCTGCATTGCACGGTTAGACAGCTATAACTAGTTTGGTAATAAAGATTCATTAATTACATAAGCTCAACTTATAAAATGTTAGCTCTTATAACAACCAGGTTAATGGATGGCTCCGTACATTCATACGAATCAAAGTTATTTATGGTCATTTACGACCCAAAACTTATATAAATAGGGATGTAAATAAATCTAAACAAATTGAATGATTCAATGTTCAAATTTGTAAATGTGTTCGACTTAATTTGTTAATTGTCAAATTAAATTCAAATAAATTTTTATCTAAAGTTTAAATATGTCTTGAATAATTTGAAATTTTTACACATAAAATTTGAACTATCTTTTTATTATATCGAGTTGATTTTGAATATTTAGTAATTTGTTTTGCCTAATTACAGTAAGCCCTATACTTGAAGGAAAAAATTACACATATAACATGGAGTCTTTATAAATGCGCACGTAGCGACTTGAACTAGGTTGCAAGTTACACTGTCAAGTATCTACTAGCTATTAAAAATGAATAACAATTTCTTATAAAAACAAACATAAATGAATAACAGCCTGTTTGGATTGATGGATATGATTTTAAATCTTCAAGCCAAATTCATTTTACTGTTTAGATAAAATATTAGTTGGATAAATTTCAAATTCATCCAAAATTAAAATGGATTTCAACTATTAAAAATCTTGAATTTCAAATCCATTCCAAAATTTAATAATTTCAAATTGAAACCTCAAATTCAAATCCAAATCCACTCATCCAAACACAGTGTAAGAGATTCCATGCATGGAGTCGTTCTTTCCTAAATTTGTGAAAGATATTTTAGAAGCCCTTTTCTATTGATAAGAAAGACCAAACGGAAGTTTGGAGTATTAGTGGATTCTAAACTAGTCGCTGTTTGACAGGGAGTTCAGTAACATTACAAATATTGTGCTTTGTTTTTAAAAAAAATAAAAAATAAAAAATAAAAAAAATATTGTGATTTGTGATTTTAAAAATTATAGATAAATAGGCAAATTTTAATTATTACTCTTTATAGTATGAGACTTTAGATAGCATGTGAATGTCTAAAAGATAGATGGTAAGTTTTAAGAATTAAGTAAATAGACAAAGAACAATAGAATTGAGAAATGGAATAAATAGTTCAATTGATATAGGGATATTAACATAAGGAAAATATTACCATAGATCCGGTTTTAGACCTCACATGTAGACCCTGCAATCAAGATTAAATCTTATAAAATCTTACCTACATTAGCTGATTTCATATATTCCATAACATTTAATTTACACCACAAAGTTTACAAGTGGAATCGTAGACCAGATCTCTCTAAATATTTCCCACTCTTAATTATATCTTATAGGTTTTGTGACTGTTCCCCTCTAATTTAAAAAATTACACCTACCTAAGGTGTAAAGTTACATAAATAAGGACAGGTAATTGTAACTAAGCAGTAAAATCAGGGTCTCTTATTGTGTTACTAAACCAGCAAAATTAAGGGAGTGGATGTAATTTTTAAAATTTGAGAGATGCTAACTTGCAATTGTCAGAAACTTTAGAGGAAGTTTCTGTAAATATCCCATTAATATACAATTAATTTTTGAAACGTGTCAAAAACTTCCAAAATCCAGTTACTTTTCCATTTTCCTGTCTTTTTAGTTAGTGACAGTTTACTTCAATTAAATTTAATTCTAAATGAAGTTTCAAAAAGTTAATTTTTATTTCATGTGTATAAGAGACAGAATTTTTTCTCCTAAGTGTATAAAAGTATAGGTGAAATATATAAGATTTATTTTCAAGTAAATTTTATATTTTTGTTATTGCTTGATTTCAAAATCTCATCCCAAAAAAATATTTCTTAAATTCTTTAATTTCTAAAACCCATTCTTAATATTCTATTACATAAAAAAAAATTATTTTAATCTAATTTTTTTTTCCTAATATGAAGTCTTAAAAGTGGATTTTATCTCTCCTTTTACTCTTTGATGAGTATTTACATAAATAGCCTGAAAATATTATACAAAGGCATTCAAGTTAGAAACATAATAAAGTCATTAAATTTTATATTAAGGGTAACTTGGGAAAAAATACCTAAAACTAAGTGAACCTCGTTCATTTATTATATTATACTAGTGACTTTGGCACACTCTATGTGTGAGCCATTTAAAAGAAAAACTATAAATATAACTTTAATTGAATAATTTAACATTGTTAAATTAGAAATATTTTCAAATAAATTTATGAGATATTTTTTTGGAAGTAATTAAAGAACTGAGTAGTTTTAAACCTCTTTTTTTAGTTAATTGATGGTAGTTATATATATATATATATATATATATATATATATATATATATATTTTACTTCATAGTAGTTATTTTTTAAAATTTAAAATTTAAAATTTCTCTTCTTCATAACTAATTAGGAAACACAAAAAGAGTGACCACCATACCAAATAAGACTCTCCCTTTATATATAGTAATATATTCAAATAATTTATTTTTTAATAATTTCATTTAATATTCATCTAAATTTATCCCAAAATTCTACTCTATGAGGAAATTTGTTTCAATTAAACTATAATTCTAAAAAATTTTGTCTCCTATATACCTTTTAGGATTGTTTCTTGTTAAAGGTCTAAATATATAAATAAAATACTAATATTTATTTTTTAAGCATATTTTATTTTTATATTATTACTTGACTTCTAAAATCTATTCCAATAAAATCATTTTCTACTATTTTTTTAATTTTTAAAACTCGTTTCTAATATTCTATTGTATAAGAAAGTTTACTTCAATCAAATTTGTTTCTTAATATGAAACCTTAAAAGTAAATTTTATTTATTCTTTTACTCTTTGAGGAGTATTTATATAAATAGGCTAAATAATTATGAAAAAGGCATTCAAGTTAAGGGACATAAAAAGTTATTAAATCCCTGTTTATAATAAGAGTAATTTTGGAAATAAATTTTAAACATTTAATCAAACTCGCTCTTTTAATATAGTATAAATAGATAGAGGGCTAAGGGGTTATTTGTTATATATTTAGACATTAACAAAGGATGATTGTAATTTTGCCAAATTACAAGATTTATTTTGTAATTTGGTCAAATTTGAGGAGACGTATATGTAATTAAACTAAAGAAGGATGAGAATAAAAAATAGAAAAACAAAAAGTGAATCGCCAAATGGCAACCAGTGGAATCAATCGCCAAATGAGCAAACCAATGACGTTAATTTGTAACGTTTGACATTTGACAGTAACATATGCCTCCAGATTATCGTCATCCCTGTTGTAAGGCACGTGGTTTTTTTTTACATGTTTTATCAGTTGAACTTTATACATTTACGCAAATTTTGGACTCTACCATGCATATCGACAATAGGAAAATATAGGCGAAATGAAGATTATCTAGTGTATATTTGGCTTATTTACTGGAAATGCTGTATTCCAACCCAACTTGTCGATTTATTATTCTGAATTATATTGAATTCTAAGTGAGTTTTTATTCAAACAAAAATCAACAATATAGCTTGATATTTAACACTACATCATCTATGGAGCCATAGTTTAGCATCAGTGGAACTCATTCAATACTGTCTCCATTAGTTATCAGTTTCATAGATAAAGACATAAAGTAATGGTCGTTGATTAGTACTACAAGGGTTTCCTTCCACATTAACTCCCTTGGACCACATCCAGGAAAAAACAAAATAAATTTGGCAGAAATTATATGTTGCTGTCTCGAATATATCTGTATAGAAAGATGTTATTTCTTAAAGTAATCATATTTCTAAAAGAAATTGAAATTTCAAGCGGAAAAATGATTTATCATGCATGAAGACCAGTGGTAGACGTAGGAATTGGATCTTGGGGTAAAATTCTATTGACATGTTTCAGGGAAAAAAATCTAATTTGTATAAGAGTGTAATTAAAATTTTAAATTAAATTTTTTTAAAAAAAATAATATAATTTCGAAACTATTAGGGAACATGACTATATAAACATACATTTAATTAAACACAATTTTATTCTTTTTCTTAAAATTTTAAGTGGCCAAAATCTATCTTAAGTATGTTAATTTATGCCATGATATCAGGCATGACTGCCTCGTATTGTTCCATTTCCTAAACTCATTTGGTGCCAAGGGATAGTAAGGCCCAAAATCATAGGTGGATTGAGTCGGCACACCCTAAATTGTTTTTCCTATTTAATTGTTTCTACCAATAAAAAGATAAAAAATTCTTGCTTCAATTTCTCTATTCGAGAAATTCTATAGTCCCTTTAAATGAAAAATTTTATATCTTTTAAAATTTTATACAATATAATTTTTTTTAAAATACATGACGTTGGACTATACAATCTTTTAAAATACAACGTAATAGTTCACTCAATAGAACTATAGAATTCTCCTACTTTGTATGCTTAAATTCGAAGGGGAAGAGGACTAAAAGTAGGACAGATAAGAGCAACAACAACATGTGAAAAAAATGTACCAAAAAAAGGTGGAAAATGGAATTGAGATAATCGTTCAACTTAAACTTAAAGAACCAAAGTAATTTAGTATAAGTCTTTTTCTTAATAGACGAGTAATTATACTAATTATATCTAGGGGTGAACGCAAGAATTATACCTTGAAGGGACAAGACTGAATAGCCACATAATTATTAAGGCCAATTTATATTTCTTTCTAAAATTTAGGGGGACAAAATATAAATTTTATAAGGATACAAATTAAATTTTCAAAATTTTAAAGGGTAAAATTTATAATTTCTAGAATCTTGAGCCCCTGCTTTACTCTTTAAACTAAATGAATATACACTTTGTCCTCCATCTATATTATTTATTAGTTAATTTAACACTATCAAGAAAATTTAATTAAATGATTGAAATATTCTTACTACTATATTTTGATTTTTTATGTATTTATTTTTTTATAGTGATGTGATAATTATTTAAAGATATCGAAAAAAATAAACTATATAATACTTCAATATAATTCATATAAACATGTTTCCTAGGCGAAAACAAACGTGATAATTTCCAGACAGCTAATAAAGTATTATTGCTCTGGAGGCTTATTCATTGTCAATGGCACGCGAAAAGTGTGAGAATTAACTAAATTGAGGGCGTATTCTCGTCAAGATTTCGTCTTCTGCTTTTTTTTTTTTTTTAGAAAATAGTTATTAATTTGAGAGTTCATGTTTTTCTATTGTTTTAATCTATTGTACATAAAAACTTAATTTCTATAAAGCACCCTACAGATACTTTCTAAACATCTTTCTTTTTTTAAAGACTTTTACTATCCTTGAATATAACTTTGACATGTTAAGGATAATTGTTATTTTACTAATTTTGTCACTAAATGTACTATTTAACCGGAAAATTTTTAGAATGGTTTCTGTTCATATATAACACTATATTGTGGATTCAGAATTAATTATGTAGTCAGTATAATGATATGGATCAGATTGGAGTAGATCTTTTGTCTGGAATTAGTTATGTAACTAATTATGAATGACGAGTCTATGAATATATTGTCGTATATAATATTATAAATTTGATTTATTTAAGAATTAGTCTCGTTTAACCTATAAACTAACACTTATCAAAAGGGTAAATAAAAAAAAAATTTAAAAAAAAAGGAAAACAGAAACTCATCTAGATTGCTATTTGTCTATTCATTGCAGAGGTTTTATAAATCCTGATGTGTATAAAGGATACCTTCAAGTATGCATATGCATATGCCGCTCAATAGAATGCTCCACCCAATTATCCTGTTACTCATATGTGTGAAGCCATTGACGGAAAGCTCAAGGGAACTGATATTGTGGACCGCATTGCTGCTGGTTTAATGTTTTGGGAAATTCTACAATTTCTTTTAGGAACTATTCTCTTATATTTTAAATGTTTGTATAATACAATACTATGTGCTTAAAAATCTTGTACTGTACAAACTTTTAAATTTTAAAAAAATAATTCTTCCATAACAAGAAATTGTAAAATTCCCCTAATATTTTGTCATGCTTATTTCTATGGGCTCAAAGGCTGCCTTAATATAAAAGGGCTCGCTAATAGTCAACGTCTTTCTTCATTGGCACGTGGTGCTGGTGGATGGAGTTGGCAAGTAAGTCTGCACATTTGAGTCACTAGGAATTCTCCTAATTCTCAAGAATTTTACTTATGGTTACTGTCCTAATTTACTCAGATCTGTAATATTCCATATAGTTCAGAGAGCAGGATTAAATTAGTTAAATGAAATGATAATTTTATATTTAAAATCTAATCAAACATGAAATGATATAAGATTATTTATCTAATTATAAATCATCTCATAAACCAAACGAATTCTTTGTGTAATGATTAAAATTAAAATTATAAACGTGTTAGTTTTAAGTAGTTTTCATTTTTGTTAAAGTGTCATGATAACTTTGAATATCACACTACCTACTTTAGAATTATGTTTGTTCAGATGAATCAGACAATCGAATGCAAAATTCACGTCCTAATTTAATATTAGCTTACGTTGGAAATTTAATTGGGTATAATTGGATCCGCTAGTTTGATACGCACACATTTGAACATCCGACTCGTCCAGATGAAATGTATTCCATTCTAGTTACTACTATACATCAATTTTCTAACAATGCAAAATTTGATTATCAGACACGCAGCGAAATGGTGTTTCCTTTCGGAATTACAGAAGAAAACAGTATGTTCCAGAAAAATCCATTTAATTTAAGGGCATAAAAGGAGTCTTGTGAAAAAATATACGGCGTCCCACCTCGACCTAAGTGGGCTAGCACCTATTATGGAGGCAAAGTATGTTGTTTAATTAATTTAGTCATTTTTCGAAATTATTTAGTTAAATACTTATTATTACACAATTGAGAAATTTTATCACTTGTTTTAGATTGGAAAATAAGTACATATAATAAATATTTATCATTCCGGTGTTAATAAATCAAAAGCCTGTCAAATTTTGCAGGATATAATAATTAGTCCTTCGAAGGTTTGCTGGCAACATCATTTTCTCCAACGGCCTAAAAGATCCATATAGTGGTGGAGGGTAATTGAAAATGTTATATGTTCATTAATTTAGAAATTTCTAAAATTATAGACTTTTCTTTTTTCTAAAGTATTAGTATATGTTATAGATGAAACTTTTAGATGCATTCGATTAGTCTTGATTAAATATATAATTAATATTAAGTAAAATATTTGATAAATCTTTATTTATTTATTTTATATATTTTCAAGAAAACAATTCTTGAAATGACATCTTCAACTCATGGATGCAGGGTCTCATGGCTTGGATTTTTATCCTGCTAACAAGAAAAGCGATCCCGAATGATTGCTTACGCAACGGAATACTAAATTTCATATCATTGATGGATGGATTAAAACCTACCATATGATCTTTTTGAGATCACTAAATAAAATAAGAAGCTGACTTTGTCAGAGATTAGTATACATTAATTATATAAGATTACTTTATCGTTAATATCTCAAATAGGATGGTTCGTATTCAGGTCTATATATCAACTTTTGTTATTGATTTGTTATGTTTACAACAATGTAAAGAAATCTTATATATAAATTTGAATACGAGACATTTTTTTATCATTGTATTATTATCTCGATATATTTAAAAAACTAGATATTCTATGTAAGATATATATACAATATATATAAAGAAATATAAATAAGAGATACTAACACCTTACGGTCTAAGTAGCATTGAAAATTTAGTTGAAATAAATGTTTAATCCTTTACGTGAAATAAACTTTTGGCAGAATTAATGAAGAAATCTACATGTGACATAGGCCAATGGAAATACTATTAATTGTATCTATCGTCTGATTGAGAATATATAAATATCATTAGTAGTGGCTTTGTTCGGATGATATTTATTTTTTAAATACTATTTTACAATTATTATTAAATCATATTTTTCAATTATTTATTTTATTTCATATACACCACATTATAAAAAAGTATTCACAATACTTATTTTGAAAAATACTTAAAATAATATCATAAATAATGGCAATTCAAATGGACTTTTTTCATTAGAAGTCAGAAGAGTTATTATATAGGACTACCATTTTTTTTTTTTATGAGAGACTCGGACATTAAAACTAATTACTAAGTAAACGGAGATCAATTTTAGTCGTAGGGTTTTTTTTTTCCTACATACAATTTGTTTAATTACACAAGATATGGTTCAACACATAATGATGGAGGGTATTTTCCTAAGATATGTCTTTCTCATGAAATAGTAATAATAATAATAATCAAACACTGACCTTGGAAGGATCAAACCATTTAACTAGTTCAAAGTTAACCAACCAAAATTATTCTTTAGCAAAACGGGAAAGAAATTAAGTAGTGAGAGGTCAATGCTAATTAATCTATTTTTCCAAAAACTATTTTGAAAATATTCTCTATTTTGGGCTCAAATATAACAAATATGTTTTGGATTTTTATTGTTTCCTCATCTTACATGAATAGGCTGAAAGAAATTAGGTATTTGGTGAATCGAGCACAAAATTTTTGGGGCCGTGCAAGAATAGCGCTATAAGCTTTATCTTTGATGGAATACCAAATCCCAAAAAGCAGATCTGAAAACGGAATAATGAGAAAAAACTAATTTAAAGGCTTGTAGTGCACGAGTCAAGAAAATGGAACAATTTTCTGAGGGTTTTGTTCTAGGAGGTTTATTTTTGTTCAGCTTAAGTTTATTTTGCCTGAGACTATTGAGATAAAGAAGATTCAGATCAAATCTGTTCTCTATGGAATTAATAGTCTTCTGGTTTATTTTTTTAACGATTTGTGATCTTGGATTTGAATCTTCTCAATCTAGTCATTGAAATTTTTTTGACAGCAGCCCCTGGTGGCACAACCACATCACCACCAGCCGGCGACGGTGGAATCTACCATAGCTTGCCTGTTTAAGAATTGAAGTAGAAAGAACCGAGAACGACGAAGGGTTGGAAGCTTTGACTAATAGGGGTATTTTTGTCAACATAAATAAAATTGCTCTAACTGGATATAAATTACTCTGGCAATAACAGTGGCCTATTATAAATTTCATTTCTTCTATATTGTTTACTTATTCGAATCTATGACTAATAAATTATAAAGAATATATGTTACCACTTAAATTGCATTTAGTTATCAACTATGTACCATATAAAATGATGGTAACATGTAATGACAAACACAGAGATGGTATCTTGAGAGAATAAGACTTAATGGGCATAAGGGTATAATTTATATTTTTTAAAAATTTTTATAGGGTAAAATACAAATTTTATATGAATATAAATAAAAATTTTAAAATTCTCAAGGGTAAAAAGTATAAATTTTAAAATTTTGGGGGTGAGCCTAAAACCGCCCCTGTAACATGGATAAAACAGCTAATTACAAAAATTAACCAAATCCGAAAATTATTATGTATTTGTATGTTTAACTAACAAAGTATTATTAACAGAAAATATCGGAACACATATTTTTTACATATCTAATAATTACATATTGATAATATTGTCATAACAATAAGGTTGTATTTGGATCGATAGATTTGGAGAAGAATTTCAAATCTATCATTTTATTAGAGGGATTTCTAACGTCAAAATAGATAAATTTTAAATCTAATCCAATTAAAAAAATTATTTGGAATCCTTTATTTCACTCTTTTCAACTTGGATAAATAAAAATTTATCAATTTTAATTTTATAAATTTCTCCAAAAAAAAATAAGATAATTTTAAATATTTTTCTAAATCCTGTATCCAAACATATTTAAATATTTTTTTAATGGTAGAACAACTTTTATAATTCGTCAAATAGTCACTATACCGAAAGGAATCTGGAAATAAAAGATAAGCATGCTTGGTTTTGTGGTCTAGACTATTTTCTAGAGCCAAACAATGGTCCAAGTAGATCTTATCTTATTTTTCACATTTTTGTTTGAAATGTCAATCACATCCAACGTCAAAGGCTTCAATCTTGTTTACTGTGCTTGCATTATAAGTTCTATACACTAAGTGATTTAGTTATGAGATTTACGGTTTAATTTATAAATTTTGTGATTTAGATTAAATTTTATAAAATAAATGATATCAGATTATATGTATAAAAAAGATTCTATAACATTTAATTTTTATTACAAGATATAAAAGTCATATTTAAAATCAAATCTATATAAATATTTTAATTTTTTATGTATTTTATTTTTTATAATGATATGATAATTATTTAAAAATAAAAAAAATTATATAATATTTCAATATATTTCATATCAATAAAAATTTATCAATGTCAATTTTACACATCTCTTCAAAAAAATAAATAATTTTAAATTTTTTTTGAAATCCATCTATTCGAATATAACTTAAATGTTTTTTTTTAAGGGCAGAACAACTTTTATAATTCGTCAAATAGTCATTATACTGAAAATAAGCATGCTCGCCCTTGTGGTCTAGACTGTATTTTCTAGAGCCAAACAATGGTCCAAGTAGATCTTATCGAGTAGTTGATTTTCACATAACATCTGAAAGGCTTCAATCACATCTAACGTGGAAGGCTTCAATCTTGTTCATTGTGCTTGCATTATATTTCACATACTAAATGATTTAGTTATGAGAAATTACGGTTTAATTTGTAAATTTTATGATATGAATTAAATATAAAATAAATGACATTAGTTTATGTATATAAGACAAATTTTATAACATTTAATTTTAATCACAAGATATACAAGCGAGATTTAATATAGAATCTATCTAAATATTTTAATTTTTTCTGTATTTTATTTTTTATAATGATGTAATAATTATCTAAAAATAAAAAAATAAATAAATTATATAACATTTCAATATAATTCATATCAATATATTTCTTATGATAAAAAAATAAAAAAAAACGTGTTAGTTTCCAGAAAGCAAATAAAGTATTATTGCTCTGGAGGATCATTCATTGTTAATGGCACACGAAAAGTGTGAGAATTAACTAAATTGAGGGCATATTCTTGTCCATTTTTTCTTCTGTTTTTTTTTTTTTTCTTTAAGAAAAAAGTTATTAATTTGAGAGTTCATGTTTTTCTATTGTTTTAATCTATTTTACACAAAAAATTAATTTCTATAAAGCACCCTATGAATACTTTCTAAACATCTTTCTTTTTAAAGGCTTTTACAGAAGAAATTTGTTGTTTAAATGACATTCTCTACAGTTTCTATTCAATCTACTACTTCTGATAATCTAATTTGAGAATGAAATGTACAATCCGGCAAATAACTTTTCATGAACTTTCAGTTTGTTGTATTCCTTTTGCCTTTTTATTTTGTTCTTTGTGAGTTTTTTTTTTTGAAGGTGGTTTATTCAGAGCGATTCCTAGCCTATTCAATAGGATTTTTTTACTTTTTTTTATTTATTTTTTATTTTTTGAAAAAATAATCTACAGTGAGTCTCTACCTATCCGTTAATGATTCGAACTCATGTTCTAGGTCAAATAAAAAAGGCATTGTCTTTAGAAATAACCCTTTGAGATTTTTTTAAAAAAATTAACTACTCCCCTAATATTTTTAATAAACATTATAAAGTGATCTCTCATAAAATATGTCAATATAATTTTACCTTTCAAAATTTTACTCCTGCGTCCGCCTCTAATTTGAGTTATCCTTCGTTCTACTCTCTATATATATATATGATATCACCACTTTAATGCTCCTCATCAATCACTTGTAGAGATTATTGTTTTTCCCTTTGAAGAATTAACACTTTCATTTCTTGAAGCCTTTCTCCATTGATCATCAACCCTTGTTTTCTCTTTCATAGAAAATTTCAAGGATTTCATACTTCCTAAAGGATTTGCACCCCATAAAAGAAGCCTAGCAACAAAAATATTGGAATCATCATTCCATAGTGAGCAAAACTGAAGTATCATCAAATAAAGCATCGTCAACAAATTAAACTATATAGCCAAGTCTTTGACCATGAAATCCCTCAGCCTATGGTTGTCTATCATTTTCTTATACTTATCAATCACCAACAAGTGAGTAATGTTAGTCCAATGCTCCAAAAAAGAATCCTAGCGAGCCGCCATATCAACGCATCTTCATATATAATTCAAGAAGGCTTTGAAAAATATTACTATGAACAAACACTTGACCATTTCAACTATAACCCCCAAAGTTACACAACATTCAACCAAAAATATTATATCAGCACTAAATTCTGGGGTGGAGCTGAATCAAATTCACCAATATTTGTATATCTTGGTGCTGAACAGGAGTTGGATAGCCAACTATTAAATGTTACTTTTCCCATATTAAATGCCCCTCGATTCAATGCTATGCTGGTGTACATAGAGGTTATAAAAAAATGATATCCTATTCAACAATCATAAATATTTATTTATTTTGTTGCTTAAGTTTAATTTTAATGACTCTAATCTTCAACATCGATTCTATGGAGAATCAATTCCATCAGGATCAAATGGGATGAATTTCGGTTATTTCAGTTCAGCTCAAGCTATAGCTGATTTTGCTGAGGTGTTGATTCAATCAGCACGTCAAAGAAAATTTCTCTGCACGTTATACTCCAATTATCGTTTTTGGTGTATCCTATGGAGGAAGTAAGGACGTTTGCATTTGAAAAATATTTAGCTTAGGACGAATTAATTAATGTTTGGGCTGAGTTTCATTTTACAATTAATGGTCTTAAATTTATATACAATAATTAATCACTTGTATGACTCTTAAAAATGTTGTTTAGGTAAATAAATAATTAATTACTAAGTATATTAACCACAAAATATATATTTTGTAGTGCTTGCTGCGTGGTTCAGGTTAAAGTATCCACACGTTGCTCTTGGAGCATTAGCCTCAATGCTCCAATTCTTTTGCTTTCAATAACGTCACTGCACAAGATGCTTACTACTCAATTGTCACCAAAGATTTCAAGGTACGTATTACTGTGAATTCATTGAAAATTCTTTTGGTCATTAATTTTCATTTCCAATCGTTAAAATGAAAAGAACTGAATTAATTAAGAAGCATCTTAATTAATCTTCATGGTGTTGCAGGAGGCCAGTGAAAGTTGTTATCAAACAATTCGAACTTCGTGGGGTGAAATTGACAAAGTTGCTTTAGAACCCAATGGTCCCGCCTAGGGGTGTAAACGAGTCGAATCGAGCACGAATAGTGCCCTACTCGAACTCGAGTGCTCGTCGATTTTTTCTGATATCGAGCTCGAACGAGCTTCAAAATTTGAGTTCGAGCTTGAGTTCGAAAACTTTGACATAGTTCGAGCTCGCTCGAAAATAAGTAAAACGAGATCGAACTCGAGTAGTTCGACTTTTTCGTAGGTAAAATAGGTAATTTTTTTAAAAAGTATGGATATTTTAGTAATTTTACATATAATAAAAAAATTTTAAAAAAAATTATATAATGCTCGAAAAGCTCGACGAGCACTCGAGTATATTATACATATGCTCGAGACCGGGCCTAGCTCGGGTTGCTACAGTAACTACCCCGGTTAAAAAACGGGTCGGGCGGGCTAGGCCAACGAGTTGGTTGAGCGGGCAGGGCCAAACGAGTTGGCCCGGCCCATTGTGAGAAAACTCAAACGACATTAGCAAGTGAATGTGAGGGCACTTAACTACACAATGACTTATAATACTTATACTTGCCTACCACAATTCTCTTGGGAACAATGTGCTCATTCTATACTACTATCTAGCACAAATAAGATTCGTGATATCAGTTGGCTCCATATTATTGTCTCGAATTGTTGGCCATTCATCATTGCAAACTCGATTTACTGGCAAGAATTTTCGAGCTCGAGCAGCTCGACTCGAGCTGCTCGTGAGCAGCTCGATTCGTTTACAGCCCTAATCCCTCCATTCTTATAGAAATTCTTTTTAGTTGCTGTAATTATTTTCCGTCATTTTATCTTCTTTTGCCATCTCACACAAACTCATAATGAGAATAAGCATTCAAAAATATTACTGATCCTAGAATTTATCTTTGACATGTTAAGGATAACTGTTATTTTACTTAGTTTTGCTACTAAATGTACTGTTTAACCGAAAAATTTTAGAATAAAGACTCTGTTCATATATAACACTATGTTGCATATCTCTAGTCTAAATTAGTTATGTGATCAGTATAATGATGTGAATCGGATTTCAGATCTTTTGTTTGGAATTGATTATGTAGGCAATTATAGATGATAGGTATATCAATATAATCTTGCACATAATATTATAGATCTGCTTTATTAAAAAAATTAGCCTCATTTAATCTATAAACTACACTTATCAAGAGGGTAAAAACAAAAAAACAAAAACTCATCTGTATTGCTATCTAATTCATTTCAGGGGTTTTATATATCCTGATGTGCTAAAGAGTACCTTGAAGCTTGCATATGCATATACCGCTCAATATAATGCTCCACCCGGTTATCCTGTTACTCAAATGTGTGAAGCCATTGACGGAAAGCCCAACGGAACTGATATTCTGGACCGCATTGCCACTGGTTTAATTTTTTATTATGCTTATTTCTATGGGCACAAAGGGTGCCTTAATATAACAGGGCTCACTAATCTATAGTCAACGTCTTTCTGCATTGGCACGTAGTGCTGGTGGATGGAGTTGGCAAGTTTGTACATTTGAGCCATTTAGAATTCTTCTAATTCTCATAATTTTATTTATGGTTACTGTCCTAATTTACTCATTTATAACGTGTTACACATACGAATAAGATCTTTGTGTAATGGTTAAAATTAAAATTGTAAACGTGTTAGTCTTAAGTAGTTTGCATTTTTCTAAAATATCATTATAACTTTAAATATCACATTATTCTATATATAATATTTGTTTAGATGAATCAGACAATCGAATACGAATTGATGTGTTACGTTAATACTAACTTTCATTCAAAATTTAGTTGGATGTAATTAGATCCCTTGATTTGACACACACATTCGAACATCCGTCTCGTCCAGATGAAATGTTTTCCATCTTAGTTACTATTATGCATCAATTTTCTAACAATGCAAAATTTGATTATCAGACATGCAGCGAAATGGTGTTTCCTTTCGGAATTACAGAAGAAAATAGTATGTTTCCAAAAGCTCCATTCAATTTAACGGCACGTGAGGAATACTGTGAAAACTTATACCACGTCCCACCTCGACCTGATTGGGCTAGACACCTATTACGGTGGCAAAGTATGTTGTTTAGATTAATTCAGCCATTTTTCTAAATTATTTAGTTAAATACTTATTATTACTCAATTGAGAAATTTTCTCACTTGTTTATTTTGGAAAATAAGTTCAAATAATAATATTATCGATTTTGGTGTTGACGCATCAAAAGCTTATCACATTTTACAGGATATAAAATTAGTCCTTCGAAGGTTTGCTAGCAACATCATTTTCTCCAACGGCCTAAGTGATCCATATAGTGGTGGAGGGTAATTGAAAATGTTATAAGTTCATTAATTTAATTATTTCTACAATTATAGACTTTTATTTTTTGCCATTTAACGAACATTTATAATGGTTAATTGTCTCTTTGCAATTCATTGTAGGGTGGTTGAGGACTTATCGGAGAAAGATAGTCTCCTTGCTGTCACTACAACGAAAGGTTTGTACCTTCATGACTATGCTTGTGTAAATGAAAATCTTTGTTATATAAGAAGAGAGAGTCTCAATTAGTCCATTCGTAATCTCCTTTAGTTTTAAACCCTTTTAAACAATATCTAGATGTGTATAAGAGACAGCTAACTGTGTTGTTTTGATAAATTACTAAATTTTTGGTTGTTTAATAATTTTTTTTAATTTTAAAAATTAAATTTTTAATAACTACTAACAAATTTTAATTGTAAAAAAGCTCAACCTGTCTCTTATGTATTATGTGTACAAGACACATAGTGTGTCAAAAAATATTAGTATATTTTATAGATAAAACTTTCAGATGTATTCTATTACTCTTGATTAAATATGTAATTAATATTAAGTAAAATACTTGATTAATCTTTAATTTTTTCTTGTATATTTTCAAAAAAACATTTCTTCAAATGATATATTCGATCCATGCATGTAGGGTCTCAATGGCTTGGATTTATATCCTGCCAACAAGACAAACGATCCCAAATGGTTGGCTAGGCAGCGGAACACTGAACTTCAGATCATTGATGGATGGATCCAAACCTACTATGCTGATCTTTTTGTGATCAATAAATAGAATAATAAGTTAATTTTGTCAGAGATTAATATTACATTAATTATTTTCAAGCAAATATAAGGTTGCTTTATGTTGATATCTCAAATAGGGTGGTTCGAATTCAGGTCTATATTTACACTTTGACTATTGATTTGTTATGTTTACAATGACATAGAAAAAGCCTGTATATAGATTTGAATACAAGACATCTTATTATCATTGTATTACTATCTCGATATGTTTAAAAAAATCAATTATTCTATGTAAGATATATATACCATCTATATAAATAAGAGACATTAACATCTTATGGTCTAAGTGGCATCCAAATTTAGCTGAAATAAATGTATAATATTTTACGTGATATATACTTTTTGCAAAATTAAAAAATTGAATCCTACATGTGATATGGACTAGTATAAATACTGTAAAGTGTATGTGGTGTCTATCTGAGAACATAAAATATCATTAGTAGTTATAGAACACATTTGGATGATTTTATTTTTCGAACATTATTTTGTAATTATTACTGAATCATATTTTTAATTACTTTTTTTTATTTATTTAATATACACGATCACAAAAAAAAAAAATACTTAAATACTTATTTTAAAAGACATTCAAAATAATATCATAAATAACAGTTATTCAAAGGAAACTAGTACTATGTTTCATTAGAAGTCAGAAGGGTTATTACAGACTACCTTTTTTCTTTTATATATATATATATATATATATATATATATATATATATATATATATATATATATATAACTTTTGTGTATAAGACTCGGACATTATGAGCGGTATCATACTAAGTAAATGGAGCATCTATTATGTAGTCCTAAGCTTTTTTACTACATAATATTTGCTTAATTATACAAGACTATGATACAACACATAATGAGTTGAGGATATTTTCCTAAGATATGTCTTTCTCATGAAAAAATAATAATATTAATAATCAAACACCTTGGACGGAAGAAAACCATTTAACTAGTACAAGTTCAAACCATCCAAAATTATTCTTTAGCAAAGTGGGAAAGAAGCATAAGTAGTGAGAGTTTAATGCTAATTAATCTTTGTTCCAAAAACTATTTTGAAGATATTCATTATTCTGGACAAGAATCCTTTCCATTTAAGGGTAAAAAAAGGATTTCTATTTATTCTTAAAAAATAAATCAAAACTGTTCATAATTTAAATTATGTTTTATTAATCTTACAAAAAATCAGAAAAAATAATGATATTTTACCATTTGATTAACATATTTTATATTTCATCAAAATTACAAATTTCTACAACGTCCTTATGACATCTAATTCAACTGTGAAGTTTTTTTCCAAATAAATTAATTTTTGAATACAATGATATACTCGACAAGATAAAGCTAATGATCTGTTCAGAATATTTTTTATTAGGTTTTAATTATTCATATATAAGGAAACGGACAATGAAGGGAGAGAAACTAAATAGAGAGGATCCAAATCCCTATATTTTAGGCTCAAAAACGACAAATATGTTTTGAATTTTTATTATTTCCTCTTCATCCCCCTTCCTACTTCCCCGACAAGCCCTATTTTTTTTCCTAACAGCCATTTTTGGTAACTCTTTATAACTATGTACAATTTTTTTTTTCTTTTTTAAATCTCACATCTCCTCCTACTCATAGTAACTCAGACCTATGACTAATAGGGTATAGAAAAAATATCTTACCACCTAAATTGCATTTCATTTCCAATTATGTGTCATATAAAATGATGGTAACATGTAAGGGCGGACACAGAGATTGTATCCTAAGGGGACAAAACTTAATGGACATGCAATTATATGAGTTAACTTACATTTTTTAAAAAATTTTAGGCAGCGAAATACAAATTTTAAAATGAATACAAATACCTTTCTTAATCTGTATTTTAAAGGTAATAATCTACACTTCTGATGTGTATAAAAATCTTGGTTCAAGCCCAGAACCGCCCCTGGTAACATAGAAAAAATAGCTAATTACAAAATTAACCAATTGAGAAAGTTATTATGTACTTGTATGATTAACTAATAAAATATTATGAACAGAAAACATTGGAACACATATTTTCAGATATAATAATTACATACTGATAATATTGTCATAACAATAAAGTTATGTTTGGATCGACAAATTTGCGGACTTTAAAATTTGTTCATTTATTAGAAAGATTTATAAGGTTAAAATAGATTAATTTCACAATTCAGTCTAATTAGAAAGTTATTTGAAATTATTATATCACACTTTTTAACTATTCATAAATTTTAATTTTATAAATTTCTATAAAAAAAAGTCTTAATTTCATTAAAATACTTTTCTCAATTCATTGGATCAAACACAACTTAAATGTTTTTTTTAATGGTAGAACAACTTTTCTAATTCGTCACATGGTCACTATGCCAAAAGGAATCTAGAAATAAAAGGTATAAGCATGCTTGGTCTTGTGGTCTAGACTGGATTTTCTAGAGCCAAACAATGGTCCAAGGGCTGGCAACGAATCGAGCTGCTCGCGAGCAGTTCGGTGAAAAACTCGACTCGAACTCGAATTGACCGAACTCTAATTGACCGAACTCGAGTCGATTTGTAGATGATAACTCGAACACTCTTGAATTTGAGTCCATCTCGAGCACAAAGATATTATACTCGAATGCTCGTCGAGCTTTTCGAGTACCATATAATTTTTTTTATTATATATAAAATTACTAAAATATCCATATTTTTTTAGAAAAATTACATATCTTACCTAAGAAAAAGACGAACTACTTGAGTTCAACCTCATTTTACTAATTTCGAGCGAGCTCGAATCGAGATTGAACTACCTCAAATTTTTTGAGTTCGAGCTCGACCTCAAATTTTGAAACTCGTTCGAGTTCGAGTATTGTAACAAATTTCGAGTTCAAATTCGAGTAGGGCACTATTCGTGCTCGATTCGACTTATTTATCCCCTAAGTCCAAGTAGATCTTATTTTCACATTTTTGTTTGAAAGGCTTCAATCACATCCAACATCAAAGGCTTCAATAGTGTTCACAATAATTGTATTATTAGTTTAGTTATGAAAAATATTTAGATAGATTCGAATTTCGATTCAATTTATAAATCTTATGGTATGAATAATTAAATATTATGAAATAGACGACATTAATTCATGTAAGTAAGATTACATAACATTTAATTCTGATTATAAGGTCTATTAATAAAATCAAATATTGAATTTATCTAAATTTTTTCCTTTATCTATAGAAGCTCCAATAAGGGAGAAATATTATTGCAAAATTTTGTCAGTAATAAATGAAGAAAAAAAAGGTTAATATAAAGACCATAAGTTCCATTTTGAAGCATGTTTTACCCAGTTCTACAACTACAATGTAAATTGGGTATGACAGTCTTGAGATGAGTGAAAAGCAGATAGGTCTTACTATTTTTCAATTATCCAACAAGAATACTCCACTCTGTAATGCGGAATGAGTAGTAAAATTTTTTTCTTAAGAATAAACCTTAAAAGTTGTTAAGTTTGCGATATTTCGTAATAAAGATTCATTAATCACATTGGCTCAACTTATAAAATGTTAGCTCTTCTAACAATCAATAAATGGATGGCTCCGTATCAAAGTTATTTATTGTCATTTACGACCCAAAACATATACGAATAGGGACGTAAATGAATCTAAATAAATTGAATGATTCAATGTTCAAGTTTGTGAATATGTTCGAATTAACTTGTTTACTTTTCAAGTCAAATTCAATTAAGTTTTTATCTAGAGTTTAAATAAATCTCGAATAATTTGAAATTTTTACAGGTAAAATTTGAACAATCTTTTTATCAAATTGAGTTGATTTCGAATATTGAGTATATAGAGGAAAAAATTACACATATAGCATGGAGTCTTTATAAATGCGCACGTAGTGACTTGGACAAGGTTGCAAGTTACACTGTCAAGTATCTAAGAATCGTACTTGCTATTAAAAATGAATAACAATTTCTTATAAAAACAAACATAAACGAATAACAACATGTTTGGATGTGTGGGTTTGATTTTAAATCCTCAAGATTAATGCATTTTACTGTTTGGATAAAATATTAGTAGGCTGTATTTCAAATTCATCCAAAATTAAAATGGATTTCAATTACTAAAAATCTTGAATTTCAAATCTATTCTAAAATTTAACCATTTTAAATTCATCCTCAAATTCAAATATAAATCCACTCATCCAAACACAATGCAAGAGAGTCCATGCGCGCAATCGTTCTTCCCTAATTTGTGAAAGATATTTTAGAAGTCTTTTTCTATTGATAAGAAAGACCGAACAGAAGTTTGGAGTATTATTGGATTCTAAAACTAGTTGCTGTTTGAGAGAGTGCAGTAACATTATAAATATTGTGATTTATTTTTTTTAAAAGAAAAAGAACAAATATTATGATTTGTGATTTTGAAAATTTTAGATAAGTGGGCACCAATAAATCACAATTTTAATCATCACTCTTTATAGCATGAGATTTTAGATGAGCATGTGAATGTGATGGTAAGTTTTAAGAATTAAGTAAATAGACAAAGAACAATAGAGTTGAGATATTGAATAAATAGTTCAATTGATATAGGGATGTTAACATAAACGGTTTGTGACTATTGCATGCAGCACTCCTTTAATTTAAAAAATTATACCTACCTCCCTTGGTTACATAAAATGAAGGGAGGTAAGAGCAATTAAAGCAGTGAAATCAGGGGAAGTTTGTGTTACTAAATCAGAAAAATTAGGGGAGTGGTTGTAATTTTTAAAATTTGAGAGGTGCTACTTGCAATTGTCAGAAACTTTAGAGGAGGTTTCTGTAAATATCCCATTAATATACAATTAATTGTTGAAACGTGTCAAAAACTTCAAAAATCCTGTAACTTTTCTATTTTCCTGTATTTTTAGTTAGTGGAGTTTTTCACTTCTATTTGACATGTGTTTTTTTTTTTTGGGGCGGGCTATTCTAGATGGGGGGAGGGGGTTTGGTGCTATTTTACGCAAATTTTGGACTCTACCATGCCTATCGACAAAAGGAAAATATAGGCGAAATGAAGATTATCTAGTGTATATTTGGCTTATTTACTGGAAATGTATTCCAACCCAACTGGTCGATTTATTGTTCTGAATTATATTCAATTCTAAGTGAGTTTTTACTCAAACAAAAATCACCTATATAGCTTGATATTTAACACTACATCATCTATGGAGCCACAGTTTAGCATCAGTGGAACTCATTCAATACTGTCTCTTATAGTTATCAGTTTCATAGATAAAGACATAAAGTAATGGTCGTTGATTAGTACTACAAGGGTTTCCTTCCACATTAACTCCCTTGGACCACATCCATGGAAAAACAAAATAAATTTGGCTGACATTATGTGTTGCTATCTTGAATATATCTGTATAGAAAGATGTTATTTCTTAGTAATCATATTTCTAGAAGAAATTGAAATTTCAAACACGGATACAAAATGATTTATCATGCAAGAAGACCAGTGGTAGACGTAGGGGTAAAATTCTATTGACATGTTTTTGGAGAGACTATTTTATAATTTTTGTGAACTTAGGGAGAAAATTTTAATTTTTATAATGTTGTAATTAAAATTTTAAAAATTTTCAAGAAAAATAATATAATTTTGAAACTATTAGGGAACATGACTATGTAAACATACATTTAATTAAACACAATTTTATTCTTTTTCGTAAATTTTTAAGCGGCCAAAATCTATTATTCTTTTTCGTAAATTTTTAAGCGGCCAAAATCTATCTTAAATATGTTAATTTATGCCATGATATCAGGCATGACTGCCTTGTATTGTTCCATTTCCTGAACTCATTTGGTGCCAAGGGATAGTAAGATACTAAATCATAGGAGGATTGAGTCAGCATACCCTAAAATTGTTTTTTCTCTTTAATTGTTTCTACCAATACAAAGATAAAAAATTTGTGCTTCTATTACTTTATTCGGAAAACTTCTATAGTTCCCGTTAAAAAAATTATTTCGTTAGTTTTAAAGTTTGTACAATAAAAATTTTTAAAACACATGACGTTGGACTATACAATCTTTAAAATACAACGTAATAATTCACTCAACAGACGTATAGAATTTTCCTACTCTATATGCTTAAATTTGAAGGGGAAAAGGACTAAAAGTAGAAAGATAAAGAGCAACAACAACATGTGAAAAAATGTACCAAAAAAACGTGAAATAATCGTTCAACTTAAACTTAAAGAACCAAAGTAACTTAGTATAAGGCTTTTACAACTAAATTAGGTGAGTAATTATATATTACTCTTTAATTAAATGAATATACATTTTGTCCCTCATTAATACTATTTATTGATTAATTTATCGCTATCAAAAAAAATTAATTAACTGACTGAAATATTCTTACTACTATATTTTAATTTTTTATGTATTTATTTTTTTATAGTGATGTGATAATTATCTAAAAATATGAAAAAATAAACTATGTATATAATTCAATATAATTCATATGAATATATTTCCTAGGAAAAAAAAGGTGATAATTTCCAGACAGCTAATAAATTATTATTGCTCTGGAGGTTCATTCATTGTTAATGGCACGTGAAAAGTGTAAGAATTAACTAAAATTGAGGGCTTACTCTTGTCCATTTTGTCCTCTGTCTTTTTTCTTTTTTTTTTTTTTTAAGAAAAAAGTTATTAATTTGAGAGTTCATGTTTTTCTATTATTTTATTCTATTGTACAAAAAAAGTTAATTTCTATAAAGCACCATACAGATACTTTCTGAACATCTTTCTTTTTTAAAGGCTTTTACTATCGTTGAATTTAACTTTGACATGTTACGGACAATTGTTAATTTACTAATTTTGTCACTAAATATACCGTTTAACCGGAAAATTTTAGAATGGACTCTATTCTTATATAACACTACGTCGCAAATTCAGAATTAGTCATGTAGTCAGTATAATGATGTGGGTCGGGTTGTATATCTCTTGTACTGGAATTAGTTATGTAGCCAATTATGAATAACGGGTCTACAAACATATTGTTGTACATAATATTATGGATCTGGTTAAAATGACATGATATTATGGATCTGGCACATTATGAATCTCAGATAATCAATTATATAATTTAAATGACAAAAAAAATTAGAAAATTTTCTTTATTGAAAAAGAAATACTTGCAATGTGCACAAGCTTATTTCATCTCAAACAGGGTATAGTTTGGCATAGGAGATTACATGAAAAGTCGAACGAAACATTAAGTGTACTGCTCCTTAGGGTTTAAGCAACGAAACCACCTCTTAGTTTTCAACTAGAGACTATCTAATTCTATCTCAATTTTGTATAAATTGTTTTAAGTAACCCTTTTCGATGAGCTCTTCAATTACATTTTTCAAAGCAAAATAGTCACTAGTATCACATCATTATCTTTATGGAAATTAAGCACTCATTCTTAATTTCTGAAATATGGATTGCTCCTTATTAGAGTTGATCCATTTTACAAATTGCTCTTTCTCAACCATAGCTAAAATATGAGTTGGGATAAATTTGAGTGGAGTATAAATCTTAGGAGACTTGGGACTCCTCCTATGGGACACGGTTATAGATAACCAGTCTCTAACATTGCTTTTTTTCACAGGTTCTGCTTCACTGATTCTTTCATCGATCTTTCTTTTTTCCCTTTCTTCTTCACGAGCCTAGGTAAATTTCTTTACTCAAAGAAAGAGGGCCGTGAGAGTGGTAGGAGGACTCAAGTTAAGGTTAAAAGGCATTTCCCAGGTTTGACCCCGACTTGAAAAGTCATAATCTACATATCCTCCGTTACACTTTAGATTCTAAGGGTTTATTTCTTAAACCTGTCTACATAGTCTATGAGTAATTCATCTGATTTTTGCTTAAGTATAAGTAGGTGTGTCTTTGTCTTTGGAATCCTCTTTTGATTTCCAAAATTGTTAAGAAACAAATCTACTAGCTGATCTCAGCTGCGATTGCTCTTGGTTACGATCTGATTAAGATTCTGCTTTCAACTATTTCATGGAATCTTAGCTAGAGCTAGGCCACCTGCCTTACTATCTATTGTCTCAGCGGGCCTTAACCCTGCCCTCTTTTGGAATTTCCTGCTTGAAAGCATCTCACTAATGATCACATTGGATACTTCTAGCATTACAAAGTTTGAAAAGTATGATATGTTCTCTAAATTTAATATTCTATTAAATAGAAAGAATTCATAATCATCCGGTTAGGATCAATCTAAACCAGTCTATTATATACAATTCAAGATGCCAATTATTAAACAAAGCTCCTTCCCCATATAAAGTTCGGAACCCAAAGGCAATCGTTGAGTGAATTGTGTCTTCTCTGTGTTAGTTGACCTAAGCCGACTACTGGGGTAGGGCTCGGTCTTTTCTTCAACTACATTCATTCAACTAAACTCTTCTTTCTTGCCTTAGCAAGAGCTTTTTTCTGCTGTGGTTTCATTATCTTCCATTAACGAATTAAAAAAATAAAATTGGGTTTTATAAGATGACTATAAACATAATTTTATATTCTATTTTGCGGCGTATCTTCGTAACTATTGCCACACTTATCTTGTCTTGCTTTTGATGTCCCCTTTCTTATATCTCCTTAACCAGTTTGAGGCAGAACCCTTGAGGGTTCTAGGAAACCCTCGGCAGAGGATAGCATCAGAGACTCCTTGAAGGCACATCAGAGGCTCCCATGGATCAGTACTTCCGTCATAAGAGTCAAAATAGGGAGTCTGCCACCTTTTAGGAAAAAGTTCCCGCATGATATTATCAGTGTCTCTTAAAGGAATACTTGTATCGAGTATTCCTTCCTTCCTTATCATCCATTCTGTCATACCTTAACCTACAACTCTTATGAACCCCTTTCTCAAGTCTTTCTCCCTTTCTATGACTAGTAGCACGATACGATCGAGATGCTGGTGTCTTCTTTTTTCATGAACAACAAATGCAACTTCACCTAGACTTCTTTTCCTGGTGCCATTCGGTCTTGACAAGACCTCTCTTCATGATTTGTGTTGGATAGACTAACTTGCATACTCCCGCCAGGCAGACTCGGCTAAGGTTAGCTCATGTGTCCTTTGCTTTCTCTCCTCTTGGGTGCCCCTCTCCTCTTTGTTGGCATGAGGTTGGGGATGGACAATCTGAGGATTGCCGCCTATATTGCGTAGGGGCTCATCATCTGGAGAAATGTGACGCTCTAGTTTTTGTCTTATGACTATCTCCTTCAACAAAGCATTCTGCTGCCTCAACTTATGAATCTCTTCATCCTTATCCACAACCCGGGGACCAGAATCCCTTTCGTGTCCTCCCTGCTGATCCATCTAGATCTGCGTGATCGATTGGAGTGATGTAGAGTTAAAATTTCTTTACCCTTGTCAGCGTTACTCCTGTGATTATTATATGTGCTAGGTGCCATGTCTTAGTATGACTTTTACTTCAGGTTATCCACAAATGGCGCTAAATATTGATACAAAAATTCCAATTAGGGTTAGCTCGAGTACAGTATCCTATACCCTGTTCAGTAAGGTTAAGCATTGCGAGTAGTACTCATGTCCGGATCAATCGAAAATAAAAATTGCTGGGCTATATCCCCTGGGGCAGGTTCTAACGCTCAAATCAGTATTTAAACCAAAAAGTAAAATTTAATAAAAATTTAGAATTTGAGTAATTAGGAAAGTAATTAATTGTATCTGACCTGCTATTTTGATATTTATATATGAAACTGATGGGTTGGATCGATCCATAGGTCGAATATATATATATTACTTGAGCCATTTGAGTTTATTTGAACCACGAAGGTAAAATTACTAAAATATCCCTAATGGATCCGGACCCAGGTCTACGTGTAATATTGTCATTAAATATATTATTTTGGCATCATCACTATTCATTGTCATTTACGACCCAAAGCATATATAAATAGGAAGGTAAATGAGTTTAAACAAATTGAATATTTTAATAGTTTAGTCTTTAAGTTCGTAATGTATTCAACCTTAGCTTGTTTATTTTTTTCGAGTGAAATTCAAACGAATTTTTATTGAGAGTTCAAATTAATTTCGAGTATTTTGAAATTTTTATATGTAAAATTTGAAAATTTAAACTTATCGAGCTATACTCAATTTGAGTCTTGCACAATAATTAAGGAAATTCAAGTTTAACTCAAATTACTAACAATCTAAATTTAAAGAATCTCTTAATCGAATGAATTGAATTTAATGGTTTTAGTAATAACGCTGTCTCTTATTAAAACCCTCTATTATACATGCGCTTGTACAGACCTGAACCAGGTTGTATAAGTTACACTATCAATTATCAACTTGCTATTACAAAATGAATAACAATTTCTTATAAAAAAACAAACATAAATGAATAATACAGTCCACGCTTGGAGTCGTTCTTCCTAAAGTTGTGATCGATATATTAGGAATCTAGATTATTGAAGAGAAAGACACTATACTGAACTTATAAAAATAGCAAAAATCTAGTTATCTAAATGTAAAATTCTCGAGTTCGATAGTATCACAAACATGGAGAATTACTTACCGTTTGAGGGAACTATTCTCCTGACTTTAAGAACTTGTATAGTATAAATTTTTAAAGTACATAATTTTGTACTGTACAAGCTCTTAAACCACAAAAAAATAATTACCTAAAAATGACCGTAAAATTTTGGAGTGACGGTGTAGTTAAATAAATATATATCGTCCTATTATTACACAAATTTTGGAGTCTATCATACAATTTATTTATTTATTTCTTTTGGGTAATAAGCCTACCATGCATGCTTATCGACAATGGGGAAATTAATATAGGCGACATGAAGATTTCTTTGGTTTTAATTACTGAAGAATGTATTTTAACCCAACTTGTAGGTTTATTATTCTGAGTTGAATTTTAAGTGAGTTTTATTCAAACAAAACTTAAATAAGAGATTTGGTACAGAAGGTAGAATAGAAAATCATGTGCCATGGCATAAAATTCACATATTTTGCATAGACTATTTGTTTCTGTGTAAAACATCAGATTAATTATTTATCTTTGAATAACTAAGTCCACAAAACATATCAAGATATTTACAACTCTTATAGATTTTAGTCCTCACACATGATAAATCAATTATTCCACATGAAATATCAGTTTTCTTCTAGAAATATGATTACTTTTCTAAGAAATAACATATTCACTAGACAAACACATTCCAGATAGGAAAATACTATAATTTCTGCCAAATTTATTTTGTTTTTGTTTTTTTTTCTTGAAGTGGCAACAACATCTTGCTGTAAATCCTTTAAATGGAAATTTGTAAACTAACAAAAAGGAAATGAATCGAACTAACTAAGATCAAATATTGCTCATTTGCACTAAAGAAAAAAAAAAAAAGCTTTCTGGGTCAAAATCCTTTCATTAAATTTTAGTTGGAAAAATCCACAAATTTGTAATAGCTAAAAAATCTGAATCCAATCAGTCTGAAGCTACCAAATTAAGTAGTATTAAGGACCTTAATCAACCGAAAACGTCTAAACAAGAAACCCTTATTCAAACTGTTAATTGTTCGAAGCTCAAAATCGAACGCAACAATTTTACTGATTCCCATTCAAATAACCAATTCAATTATCAAAACAGCTCAGGAAGGTCATATCTTATCATATAAAAAAAAAAAAAAATCGGATTTGAAGTGAAATATATATGGATTATAAACTGATGTCCAACAGACCGAATCAACAAAATCAACAGTGAATCAATTGCATCAAAAATTTTTTTTTTTCCCGATTTGAATAGCTTTCATATATCTTTCTCAAAATTGAAGTTGTTCAAAAATTTACAAGATGTTACTGTCAATCGACATGTAAGAAAAGACCGTCCAGCCTAACCAGCTTAATTTCCTTATATATATATATATATATATACATATATATATATATATATATATATATATATATATCCAATCGATATATATATGGAAATCTTTGTAAACATAATTGTGCTGAACAAATTGAGGTGAAGAATGATGCACTTCTAATATAGTAATATTTTCAATCGCCAGTAATGCTATACATAATTGAGCACTGTTAAGGATATAAATTTGAAAATGAAGTACGTACATTTGAACGGTGAGAACAGTCAATTGGTTTTAAAATGAAAACACATGTTCTTTAATATGCTATTAAAGTTACCCTTAAGTGTTTTGCCATCCACACATAACTTGAGCCTTATTCATATTGGACTTGACTTCATGTGTTTATATCAGTCATTGTTTGTCTTGGTTGGGTTAAAAGAATCATCTCAACTAAGTGATGTTTTCTTGATTTAGGAGAATTATCTCAACCAATACTTGATTAGGTTTGGACTTCCCAGTCATATGTGAGAGGTCAAGCCAGTTTATTATTCTTGTTTCAGCCCAAGTCGTAGGAAATATAAATATCCCACATCTATTAGTTTAAAATTTTTGAATTAATTAATAAGTTCCTAATTTCATACAACTCATAGACAATTGATTTTGAAATAAAATCCATATTCTTTAACAACACCCTATATATTCTTCCCATTTTAATCCAAGCAATAAAATTTCTCACTAATTAATTCACATTTCAGAGGCTTCCATATACAATTTTACGTCCAAATTGTCCCAAAAAAACATTCGGGGTACAATAAAATTGAGGGTTAATAAGACTTCCCCACTCCCCAAGTCCAAACCCTGTCTCTTATAGTAATCTTTTTTAAGGCTTGTAATAACAAGTTAATTTCTATAAATCATCCTAGAAAAAAATAAACATCTAGAGGTTTAAACATTTGGAACTTTCTAAACATCTTTCTTTTTTTAAAGGCTTTTACAGGAAAAATATGTTGTTTAAATGACATTTTCCCAAGTTTTTATTCAATCTACTACTTCTGATAATCTAATTTGAGAATGAAATGTACAATCCGGCAAATAACTTGTCATGAACTTTCAGTTTGTTGTATTCCTTTTTCCTTTTTATTTTTACTCTTTTTTTGTTAAAGGTGTTTTATTCCGAGTGATTCCTAGCCTATTTAATATGATTTAAGTACTCTTTTTTTAATTTATATATATAGAATTATATATATATATTTTATATTTTATCTTTCTAATAATCATCTGACCCATAAATTTATTCATATATAATTAATATACTTAATAACCTAACCTCATAGTATATAAAAATAGTTAATCAAAAATCAATTTGAACAATAAATAAATTAACTAATAACTAAAAACAAAAGTAATCACTTTGGGCTTAAATAAATAACAACTAACCTCAAATATGCTTAAATTCTTCTTCTTCCGAGTTGTAAGTAGGCAAAAGTGAAAAATACTTTACAAAATCACATTTCAAAATAACTTTCCAAAGCTAGTCTATGTGGCAAGATCTTATCAAATCACGACCTTTCTTGATTTTAGATTCTCATTTGAATTTCTTTAATTCTTTTCCGAATTTAATGTCATATCAGTGATTTTTGTTTGTCACTTTGTATGCATGCACTGAATAAAAATAGTTGACTAATCTAAACTAGGTATTTATAGAGTAAAGAAAAACTCTAATTACCCAAATTATTGTTTCCATGAAATCTCGTGATTGATTCGTTTCCTAATTTAGTTTAGGTTTCTTAACAAAACTATTCTTCTTCTTTTCTAATATTCCATAATTATTTGAGGAAAATTTTAAATTTTAATCAATTAACCCAAAAATTATGGGGGTTCACAGTATAAATGATACCACCACTTTAATGCTCCTCATCAATCACTTGTATAAATTCTTGTTTTTCCCTTTGAAGAATTAACACTATTTCGTTTCTTGAAGCCCTTCTCCATTGATCATCAACCCTTGTTTTCTCTTTCATAGAAAGTCTCAATGATTTCAATACTTCCTTAAACATTTTCACCCCATGAATGAAGCCTAGCAACAACAATTAATTAATATTGGAATCATCATTCCACAGTGAGCAAAATAAAAGTATCATCAAATAAAGCATCCTCAACAAATTATACTATATAGCTTGGTCTTTGGCTATGAAATCCCGCAGCCTATTGTTGTCTCTCATTTTCTTATACTTATCAACCACCAAAAAATGTTATTTCATCCACACATTATAATGAAATTCCAAGGCTTAGTCCAATGCTCCAAAAAGGGATACTAGCAAAAGACAACTCTATCAAAGAATCTTCCCTTAATATTCCACAAGGCTTTCAAAAATATTACTACGAACAAACACTTGACCACTTCAACTATAATCCTGAAAGTTACACCACATTCCGCCAAAAATATTATATCAACACTAAATTCTGGGGTGGTTGTATAAAATTCACCAATATCAGCATGTGTATCTTGGTGCTGAACTGGAGTTGGATAGCCAACTATCATCTGTTACTTTTCCCATTGAAAATGCCCCTCGATTCAATGCTATGCTGGTGTACATAGAGGTACCCAAAAAAAAAATGATATCCTATTCAATAATCGTATTTATTTATTTATTTATTTTTTCGCTTAAGTTTAATTTTAATGACTCTAATCTTCAGCATCGATACTATGGAGAATCAATTCCATCAGGATCATATGGGATGAATTTCGGCTATGTTGCGTTTTCAGTTCAGCTCAAGCTATAGCTGATTATGCTGAGGTGTTGATTCAAGTCAAAGAAATTTTCTCTACACGTTATTCTCCAATTATCATTTATGGCGTATCCTATGGAGGAAGTAAGGACGTTTGCATTTGAAATTTAGCTTAGGACGAATTGATTAATGTTTGGGCTGAGTTTCATTTTACAATTAATGGTCTTGAAATTATATACAATAATTAATCACTTGTATGATTCTTAGAAATATTGTTTACATGAATAATTAATTAATTACTACAATATTAGTAAGATAATTAATTACTAATTATACTAACCACAAAATATATATTTTGTAGTGCTTGCTGCGTGGTTCAGGTTAAAGTATCCACACGTTGCTCTTGGAGCATTAGCCTCATCAGCTCCAATTCTTTATTTCAATAACATCACTGCACAGGGTGCTTACTACTCAATTGTCACCAAAGATTTCAAGGTACGTAATACTGTGGATTAATTGAAAATTCTTTTGAAGTCATTTATTTTCATTTTCAATCGTTAAAATAAAAAGAACTGAATTAATTAAGAAGCATCTTAATTAATTTCATGGTGTTGCAGGAGGTTAGTGAAAGTTGTTATCAAACAATTCGATCTTCATGGGGTGAAATTGACAAAGTTGCTTTAAAACCCAATGGCCGTGCCATTCTGAGCCAGAAATTCCACAGTTGCTCGTAATTATTTTCTGCCATTTTATCCTATTTCCCCGTCCCTTAAAGATAACAATGAGAATAAGCCTTAAAAAAGATTACTATCCTTGAATTTAACTTTAAAATGTCAAGGACAAATGTTATTTTGCTAATTTTGTCACTAAACATACCGTTCAATCGAAAATTTTAGAATGGATTCTGTCCATATATAACATTATGTTACGAACTTCAATTGGTCATGTAATCAGTATAATGACGTGAATCGGATAACAGATCTCTTATCTGTAATTGGTCATGTAACCAATTATGGATGATAGGTTTACGAATAAATAATGTTATACATAATATTATAGATTTAGTTTACTTAAAAATTAACCTCGTTTAACTTATAAACTAGCACTTATCAAAAGGGTAAATAAAAAAAATAAAAAAAACAAAAGAAAACAAAAACTCATCTATATTGCTATCTATCTATTCATTTCAGAGGTTTTATAAATCCTGATGTGCTAAAGGATACCTTGAAGTATGCATATGCATATGCCGCTCAATATAATGCACCGCCCGATTATCCTGTTACTCAAATGTGCGAAGCCATTGACGGAAAGCCCACTGGAACTGATATTCTCGACCGCGTTGCGGCTGGTTTAATTTTTTATTATGCTCATTTTTATGGGCTCAAAGGGTGCCTTGATATAAAAGGGCTCAATAATAGTGAACGTTTTTCTTCTGTGGCACGTGGTACTGGTGGATGGAGTTGGCAAGTAAGTTTGTACATTTGAGTCATTCAGAATTCTCCGAATTCTCAAGAATTTTATTTGTGGTTATTGTTCTAATTTAAGTTTACTCATTTATAACATGTTACACATATAAATAAGATCTTAGTATAATGGTTAAAATTAAAATTATAAACATGTTAGTCGTAAGTAATTTTTATTTCTCTGAAGGGTCATTATAACTTTAAATATCACATTACTCTATTTTAGAATAATATTTGTTTAAATGAATGGAACAATTAAATGCAAGTTAACGCCCTACGTTAATACTAGTTTACATTCAAAAATTTAATTGAATGTTATTAGATTCTTTGAATTGACACACACATTCGAACATCCGACTGGTCTATGTATTCCATCATAGTTACTACTACACATCAATTTTTTAACAATGCAAAATTTGATTAACAGACATGCAGCGAAATGGTGTTTCCAATCGGAATTACAGAAGAAAACAATATGTTCCCAAAAGCTCCATTCAATTTAACGGCATACAAGGAGTCCTGTGAAATATTGTACGGCGTCCCACCTAGACCTGAGTGGGCTAGCACCTTTTATGGAGGCAAAGCATATTGTTATTATGTTGTTTAATAAATTCAGTCATTTTTCTAAATTATTTATTTAAATACTTATTATTACTCAATTGAGAAATTTTATCACTTATATTTTTGAAAATAAGTACACATAATAAATATTTATCATTCTGGTATTAATGAATCAAAAGCTTGTCAAATTTTGCAGGATATAAAATTAGTCCTTCGAAGGTTTGCTAGCAACATCATTTTCTCCAACGGCTTAAAAGATCCCTATAGTGGTGGAGGGTAATTGAAAATGTTATATGTTCATGAATTTAAATATTTCTACGATTATAAACTTTTCTTTTTTGTCATTTAACGAACATTTATAATGGTTAAGTGTCTCCCTTTCAATTAATTGTAGGGTGGTTGAGGACTTATCAGATAGTCTCCTTGCTGTGACTACGACAAATGGTTTGTACCTTCATGACCATGCTTGTGCAGATGGAGCAATATAATGATTTAATTAGAATGTATTAAATGAAAATCCTTGTCTTATCTTGCTATATATATAATGGGAGAGTCCCCAATTGGTATGGTGGTCTCTCCCTTTGGTATTCAATTCAATTTTAAATAAGTTAATATTTAAAATTTTTAAAAAAAAAAACTACCAACAACATTATTTAAAAAAAAAAAAAAAAAACTTCCCACATATTTAGTTAGTTATTGAAAATTTCCTAATGAAAGAGGTTTGGTATAATTTTGGTTTAATTTCACTGCAATTTTTTTTTTTAAAAAAAATTAATAATTACCTTCGGTCACCATGTTCTTCTCTTTACAAATCATAACTACTTTGGTGTAATTTTTTTTTTTTGTTCCCTTAAAAAACCAAATAACCACCTTCTTCCATTTTTGATCCTTTTAAATCATTACTTATTGCCTAAATAAATATAATTTCTATAACTTTTTTTTAGTTAATTTAGTTTTACACACCTAGAGTGTGCCTATAGCTCTAGTTATATACAAAGGGAGATTTCCAATTGGTCAGTTGGTCTCTCTCTTTTGGTTTTAAATTGATTTTTAAATAAATCAATAAAAAAAATTTGTTTTCAAAAAATAACAACCAAGAAAAAGAAACTAACTGTCTTTAAAATATAAATTTATAATATTTAAAAATTAAAATTTTCAAAAGATAACTTCTAACAAAATAAAAAAAAAAAAAAAAAAACGACCCAAAAATTTAGTAACTTATCAAAACAACACCCAAGGTGTGTCAAAAATATTAGTATATTTTATAGATGAAACTTTTAGATGTATTCCATTAGTCTTGATTAAATATGTAATTAATATTAAGTAAAATACTTGATAGTCTTTTATTTTTTTTCTTGTATAGTTTCAAGAAAACAATTCTTGAAATAATAACTTCGATTCATGCATGCAGGGTCTCATGGCTTGGATTTTTATCCTGCAAACAAAAAAAGCGATCCCGAATGGTTGGTTACGCAACGGAAGACTGAACTTCGTATCATTGACGGATGGATCAAAACCTACTATGCTGATCTTTTTGAGATCACTAAATAGAATAACAAGCTGACTTCATGTCAGAGATTAGTATACAATAATTATTTTCAAGCAAATATAAGGTTGCTTTATGTTAATATCTCAAACAAGATGGTTCGTATTTAAGTCTATAGATAAATTTTTTTTATTAATTTGTTATGTTTACAATGAAATAAAAAAGTCTATATATATGATCTGAATACGAGACATCCTATTATCATTGTATTACTATCTTGATATATTTAAAAAACCAACTATTCTATGCAAGATATATATATAATCTATATAAATAAATATAAATAACAGATATTAAAACCTTATGGTCTAAGTGGCATCCAAATTTAGTTGAAATAAATGTATAATCCTTTATGTGATATATACTTTTTGCAGAATTAATGAAGAAACCTACATGTGACATAGGCCAGTAGAAATACAATTAATTATATGTGATCTATAAGTGAGAATATAAAATATCATTAGCAGTGACTCTGTTTGGATGATATTTATTTTTCGAATACTATTTTGCAATTATTACTTATTCATACATTTTTTAATTATTTTTTTATTTTACATACATCACATTACAAAAAAAAAAAAAACTGCAGTGCTTTTTCTAAAAGGTAGTCACAATAATATCTTAAATAATGGCTATTCAAATAAAACCCCCAGTACTATGTTTCATTAGAAGTTAGAAAGGTTATTAGGACTACCCCATTTTTTTATTTTTTTTATATCTTTTGCTTATGAGAGACTCGGACATTAAAATTCATTACTAAGTAAATGGAGATCAATTTTAGTTCTAGATTCTTTTTTACTACATACAATTTGCTTAATTACACAAGACTATGATACAACGCATAATGATCGAGGTTATTTTCCTAAGATATGTCTTTCACCTGAAAAAATAATAATAATAATAATAATCAAACACTGACCCTGGAAGTGATAAAACCATTTAACTAGTTCAAGTTAACGAACCAAATTATTCTTTAGCAAAGTGGGAAAGAAATTAAGTAGTGAGAGTTCAATGCTAATTAATCTTTGTTCCAAAAACTGGATATTTTGAAGATATTCTCTATTTTGGGCTAAAAAATAACACATGTTTTGGATGTTGGCCAAAGAAATTAGTGCCACCCTCGGGCGGCGCACAGCTTCTTTGTTTTTGCAGCAACCATTTGTGGTAACTCTTTGTAACTAAACAAAACAAACAAATCAAACTTTATTCTCACTAAATAACGTTGGCTGCATGAATTCGCCTATGTCATTACTCTCTGTCATAAACCACATATTTCTCAATTTTTAGATACTATTCTGTCTAAAATCTCATCGTCTAATAGATGTTTCTACTGGCTATCTTAACACATGACCTAACCACCTTAAGTGTGTTTCTCTCATCTTCTCATCAATAGGTGCTATTCCAATTTTATCATGAATATGCTTATTGCGTATTTTGTTCATCTTAGTGTACTCACACATCCATCTTAACAATGGCATTTCTTCAACTCTCAGCTTTTGCTCATGTGGTAGTTTACTACACAACATTCAAACTCACAAAGTATCGCTCACCTAATTACAGTTCTACAAAATTTACCCTTAAGTCGTGAAGGAATTTTGCGGTCGCATAATATTCCCAATGTCATTCTCCATTTAGTCCAACCCGCTTATATCCGATGTATAATATCTCGATCTATACCACCATCACTCTGAAGAACTAAATCTAAATATTTAAAATTTTCACTTCTAGATATCTTTTGATCTCTGATGCTAACCCCTATTATATTCCTACGTTCATTCTTACTAAACTTAAATTTCATATATTTTGTTTTTTATCTACTAAATCTAAACCCTTTTGTCTCAAGTACCTCTCTCTGGATCTCAAGTTTAGCATTAACACCATCTTTTGTTTCATCTACTAAAATAATGTTATCTGCAAACAACATACACCATGGTATTTCTTTCTATATGTGCTTTGTAAATTCATCTATGACCAATGCAAATAAATAAGGATTTATAGGTGAATCTTGGTGTAAACCTATGTTTATATAGAACTCTCATGTCAACCCAATTAACTTCCGGGTATTCTTATACTGTAACCATATTATTATACATCTCTTTTATTGATTCTATATATGCTATTCTGGCTCCTCTTTTTTTCTAAAACTCCCTACGTAACTTCTCTAGTAACTCTTTTCGTATGCCTTTTCAAGATCATTAAAAATTATATGCAAATTCTTTTTCTTATCACGGTATTTCGCAATAAGATCCTTAAGAGATGTATGGTTTCAGTAGTCAAATTCTTTGGCATGAAACCAAATCGATTATCTGACACTTTAGTCTCGTTTTTTAACATTCGTTCTATCACCCTCTCCCAAGTGTCATTGTATACACATCTAACTTAATGTGTATATAATTCACACAATTTTGTATATCTCCTTTATTTTTGAATGTGGGTATGAATACTCTTCTATATTAGTCGGGCATCTTTCTATTCTTCAATATTTTATTGAAAAGATTGGTAAGCAAACTTATGCCTTTCTTATACAATCTAATCATTTCTATACCTCAATTGGAATATTAATCTATCGGGGACTACTGCTTTTGCTTTCTTCATTTTTTTCAAAGCTTCCTCCACCTCTGATTCCTGAATCTTTCGATAATATATTACATTTTTATACTATTCAGACTTATCTAACTCTTCTAAAATGATTCCATTGCCTTCATTGAATAGTTGATAGAAGTATCTCTCCCACCTTTCTTTAATTTTCTCATCTCTTACTAGCACTTTATTATTTTCATCCTTGATGCACTTGATTTGGGTTAAGTCTTTCGTCTTATGGGTTCTTATTTTAGCAATTTTATAAATATATCGCTCCCCCCTCATTAGATTTTAGTTTTTGTTAAAAATCTTCAAAAGCCCTATCACTTGCTTCACTTGGAATTATTTTTTGCCTTTTTTTTCAGCAAGTTTATATTTCTCAATATTTTTGTATCTTCTACAATTATATAAAATCTTATAATTAGCCTTCTTAATTTTGATTTTATCTTGTACACTTTCATCCCACCACTAAGATTTCTTGTTCGTGGGGGCAATAACCTCTTGACTCTCCAGGTATCTTCTTAGCCATTATTCTCATTCTAATTGCCATGTCATTCCATAAAGTGTCAAATTCTCCTTATAAGTTCCAAATACTTTGCCCTAACAGATCTTTCCTAAACATTTCATCATTTTTCTTCTTTTTTCCACTTAGTCCTAAGTAATCTAGATAGTTTCCTTTGCCTAATATGTTGTTAAGTCTCAAGTCCACCACCAAAAACCTATACTGTGAGATGGTAACTTTTTGTAACTATGTACAATTTTTTCCCTTTTTTTAAATTCCATTTTTTTCCCTAGATTTACTAATTGAACCTATGACCAATAAATTATAGAAAAATTGGATTACAATAGAAACTACATTTGGTTATCAACTATGTAATATATAAAATGACGGTAACATGCAGGGGCAGACGCAGGGATTGTATCTTGAGAGCACAAAACTTAATGGATATAAGGGTTAACTTATATTTTTTTTAAATTTTTTTTAGGGGCAAAATACTAATTTTATATGTAATACAAATAAAATTTTTAAAATTTTTAAGGATAAAAAGTACAAATTTTAAAATTTTCAGGGCCAACATAAAAATGCCCCAGTTACATGGATAAAACAACTAATTACAAAAATTAACGAAATCAAAAAATTATTATGTACTTTATGATTAGCTAACAAAGTATTATTAACAAAAAAACATCGAAACACATATTTTCATATCTAATAATTACATACTGATAATATTGCCATAAGAATAAGATTGGTACTGTTTGGACAGCCAATAATGGAGTATTATTTGGTGAATAATATTTGTCTGTTGACTTTAGTGGTTTTTAGAAATAATGTTGACTTTTGGAATAATAGAATAATTGTGTGGATATGAAATAATATTTTGAAATAACTATTTGGATTGGAAATAAAATAGTACCAATTATTTGGTGAACCTATTTATAAAAAAAAAATGCAAATAGAAAACTGACAACTATGAAAATTCTTTACTTATTCTCGTCACACTACATTTGATAATTAAATAAACTTGAAATTGCATCTTTCCCTTTGTTTTTATCAAACTCCACATACATAAAAAGGATTAATTTTACTTTATTCCTGTAATATTTATACTCATTATCACTTTAAATTTGACTCAACACTGAATTTTTTTTTTTAAAAATAGAATTCACAATGAATCTCCACCTAACCCCTTGGTGACTTGAACCCATGACCTAAATCAAAGGAAAAGTATAGTTTTACCATTTGAGCTACACTTTATTGTCACTCAACATTCAATATTATTTTAACAAAAATACCTTAATTCTCTCTTATTCCTATTTTTTTTTTCAATTTTACTTGATTTATTTTCTCTCTCTCTCTCACACTTATTTTATTGACATGTTTTAATAAATTTTCTATTATTCATTAACATATTTTAAATTTCATCAAACTCTATTTATGAAAATAAAATAAGCTATTTTAGGTATTAAGAGAAAATTTGTGTACACATCAACAATTTGAGGGTAAAAATATCATTTAAGGCGAAAATTTAAAACCATTTGCTTTAGCAGTTAGTCCAGTGACTAAAATGTCTAAAAAATAATGTTAGGAACTAAAGTGATTATGACCTTAAAGGGATAAAGTGAAATTAACCCTACATAAAAATAAAAAAAAGGTACAAAATCAATAATGATAAAAGATAATTAACATCTATACCCAATTATTTTATGCCATTATTAAGAGAACCGCCACACACACACACACACACATATATAAACATTTTGTATGTAATTGAGTAAACATATATTAATAAGTCAAATTAAACTAATAACAAATATATGTTCACGGTTCAAAACGAACGCACAAAGGCAAATTATTTTTACATTCATAATATTAATATTTATAGATTACTAACAAAATATTGCAACAAACATGCGTTAAGATAAAAATATACGATTCTAATAGTTACCAGATTAAAACGTCCTTATGCGAAAGTAAGGATTGCAAATATAAAAATAAAAAATTTAATTCCATTGTTTATACATAATTATTAATGCAAGAATATTTTTTAAAATGTAAATAATGAATAGGACATGACTAGTGCAAATAATGTATTGTGTGAATAATGAATAATGAATAAAACAAAATATGAATAGTGTAAAATATTATTTGAATAGTTGTTTGCTGACCAAACAACAAATATTCTGACCAAATATTATTTGGCAAATAATGCAAATTTTTTGCAATCCAAATAGCACCGTTGTATTTGGATTGATAGATTTGGGAAAGTATTTAAAATCCACACATTTGTTGGAGGGATTTGAAAGATCAAAATAGATGAATTTCAAATTCACTCAAATTAGAAAGTTATTTGAAATTTTTCATTTTACTTTTTTAGTTTAGATGAGTTTGAAATTCATCAATTTCAGTTTTATGAATCTCATCAAAAAATAGATAAATTTCAAACATTCCAAATCCATCTATTCAAACACAATTTCAATGTTTTGTTAATGGTAGAACAACTTTTATAATGCGTGACATAGTCACTATGCCAAAAGGAATCTTTCTAGAAATAAAAGAAAAGCATGCTTGGTCTTGTGGTCTAGACCGTATTTTCTAGGGCCAAACTATGGTCCAAGTAGATCTTGTCATATTTTCACATTTTGTTTTGAAAGGCTTCAATCACGTCCAACATCAAAGGCTCCAATCTTCATCATTGTGCTTGCATTATTAGTTTCATATACTAAATGATTTAGCTGTGTGAAATATTTAAATAGATTCGATCTACGATTTAATTTATAAATCTTCTGATGTGTTTCTACTTATCTTCTCGTAGGCAGGGTCGATCAGTTTGCATATATGGTCAATCCATAGATCTGTGGATCTGGTTTTTTATACGATAAATCGCCATTTCGTAGCACCACCACGACACCGATTCTCCGACAAACTTCCCGATTCCCTGACAGTTAGGTAGCCGATAGTAAAAGAAGCTTTAAGGCTGCTATTCCTATTCAACTTTACCCAAACTTTTCTGGTTCAACCCAACATTCTCTACTTGTCAACATATCAAATGAAGAAAAAAAAAAGTTTTATAATGAAGACCATCAGTTCCACTTCGAAGCTTGTTTTACCTAGCTCTTTAAATAAGACTAAACCTTAAAAGTAGTTGTCTCTTGTACATGTGAAAAGGGATGTAAACGAGGCTAAACAAATTTTAAACTAAACCTTAAGAGTAGTTAAAGTTTGTAAATGTGAAAAGGTATGTAAACGAGATTAAACAAATTAAATGATTCAGTGTTCAAGTTTGTAAATGTGTTTAACTTAACTTATTTATTTTTCAAGTCAAATTTATCGAGAGTTTAAATCAATCTTGAATAGTTTAAAATTTTTATATGTAAAATTTAAACGATTTTTTATTGAATCGAATTTATTTCGAATATTTAGTAGTTTGTTTCGCCTAATTACAGCCCTATATATGAAGGAAAAAATTACAATTTCTTATAAAAACAAACATAAACGAATAAGACAGTCCACACAGGCAGTCGTTCTTCCCTAAAGTTGTTATCGATTCATATTAGAAGTCTTTTCCTATTGATGAGAAAGACCGAATGGAAGTTTGGAGTATTAGTGGATTCTAAACTAGTAGTTGTTTAAGGGAATTCGGTAGCATTACAAATATTATGAGTTGTGATTTTTAAAATTATAGGTACGTGGCTAAATTTAATGGATTAATTTTTTATATATAATTGATGTAAAAAAATTTTTACATCATCGAGTATATATACATGTAATGTGTGTACTGTTTAAATTACAAATATCATTTTTATATATGTAATATGTATCAACACTTGATGGTATTAAAAATTTTATATACTTACAATGTATGTAAGATTAACCCAATTTTAATTATCATTCTTTATAGCATGAGATTTTAGATGAGCATGTGAATGTCTAAAAGATAGATGGTAAGTTTTAAGAATTAGGTAAATAGACAAATAACAATAGAGTTGAGAAATGGAATAAATAGTTTAATTAATATAGGGATATTTACATAAATTATCTCTTAAGGTGTATGACAATTGCATGCAACACCCCTCTAATTTAAAAAAATTACACCTACCTCCCTTGGTTACATAAAATAAGGTGAGGTAAGTGCAACTAAAGTAGTAAAATTAGGAGAGGTTTGTGTTACTAAACCAGCAAAATTAGGGGAGTGGGTATAATTTTTAAAATTAGAGAGGTGCTACTTGCAATTGTCAGAAACTTTAGAGGAGGTTTCTGTAGTTATCCCATTAATATAAAATCAATTGTTCAAACGTGTCAGAAACTTCCAAAATCCTGCAACTTTTCTATTTTCCTGTCTTTTTAGCTAGTGAAGTTTTTCACTTCTATTTTACACGTGTTATATTTACGCAAATTTTGGAGCCTACCATGCATATCGACAATAGGGAAATATAGGTGAAATGAAGATTATCTAGTGTATATTTGGCTTACTTATTGGAAATGTATTCCAACCCAACTTGTCGATTTATTATACTGAGTTGAATTTTAAGTGAGTTTTTATTCAAACAAAAATCAAATATAGAGTTTGATATTTAACACTACATCTATCTGGAGCCATAATTTAGCATCACTGGAACTCATTCAAGATTGTCTCCAATAGTTAAGTTATCAGTTTCATAGATAAAGACATAAAGTCGCAGAAAAAAAGAAAAAGAAAAAGAAGAGTAATGGTCGTTGATTAGTATTAATAGGGTTTCCTTATCACATTAACTTGTATTTGAACACTTCAAGGAAAAAACAAATTAAATTTGGCAGAAATTATATGTTGATATCTTGAATATATCTGTATAGTCAAGATGTTATTTCGTAAAGTAATGGCTCCCTTTGGATTGCAAATAATGCTCATTTTTTGCCAATTATTATTTGCTCATTTGGTCAACAAATATTATTTTCCAAATAATATTTCATATTATTCTTATTTTGTCTTATTCATTATTCATACAATCAATTATTTGCACTATTCATGCCCTATTCATTATGTTAAATACTTAGGTAAACTTGGTCTTTGACCCCACTTGTAGACCCTGTGGTAAGAATTAAATCTCATGTAATATAGGATATCAACTAGTGTAAGTAAGATTCTTTAATATTAAATCTTAACCACAAGATTTATAAGTGGGACCAAAGATCATATCTACTTAAGTATTTTTCATTAATTATTTTTTTTTAAAAAATATTCAGTTAATAATTACGTAAATGATTTTGAACAGCAAGTCTTCATTAAATGTAATATGGTGAGATTAAGCGAAAAATCTTCACAATAGCTAATTTTCTATTTGCATTGTTGTTTTGTAAACTTTTTTGCTAATAACGGTAGTGGAGCCTCCAATTAGGCTGGTCGAATTCAAGTCTAATCTTGCATTTTCAAATCGGGATCCATTTAATATTATCCGATTTGAATTTGAATCTGGATACCCTTCGGTTCTATAAAAGGATATGTATATGTAAATTCGTCGGATTTTGCTACATCGAGATCTAGATTTAGCCGATCTTGATTTTACTTTCTAAGTTTGAAAATTTATGTATAATCTAAACTTCAAATTTTTATAAATTTTCTTTTCTTTTGAAATTGTAAAAAAAAAATAGTTTATATTAATATTTATTATGTATTTTACATTAGAGTACAAACTATATTGGAAATCAATAAATAAATATGCGCACACGCACTGATATATATAATTTTATTGCACATTAATATTTTAATCAGATTTGGATTTTAATCTGATCGGAACAACTACATTCATATACAAGTTGTTTATTATAATAAACGGATCGAGATTGGATTCGGATAATCGGATTTACAAAATAATCTAGATGCAGAAAAAAGAATTCTGAGTCGAACCCAGGTCAAGGTCGGTCCTTTTACAGGCCTACCTCTAAATAGGTGTATCAAATAATAGGTATTTATTATTTCCAATCCAAATGGTTATTTTGAAATATTATTTCGCATCCAAGTAATTATTCTATTATTCCAAGATTCAACATTATTTTCAAAAACACAAAAGTCAAATTTCAAATATTATTTACCAAATAACACTCCTTACTTATTAATAATCACTTATTACCCCATATTTCTAGAAGAAAATTGACACATCTAGTCTGAATAATGATTTATAATGCATTTAGACCAATATTAGACGTAGGAGTTGGATTTTAGGGGTAAAATTATATTATCATGTTTTTGGACGGATTATTTTATAATTTTTGTAAATTTAGGAAGGAGAATTTAATTTTTATAAGGATGTAATTAAAATTTTAAAAATTTTCAATAAAAATAATATAATTTCAAAATTATTATGGAACACGACGATATAAACATACATTTAAACACAATTTTATTCTTTTTTGTAAAATTCTAAGCCGCAAAATCTGTCTTAAATATGTTACTTTTATGCCATGATATCAGGCATGACTGCCTTGTTTTCCATTTCCAAAACTCATTTTTGCCAAGGGATAATAAGACCCTAAATCATAGGAGGATTGAGTCGACATCCCATAAATTGTTTTTCCTTTTATTTGTTTCTACCAATAAAAAGATAAAATGTCGACTCAATCCTATATCGTGCCTCTATTACTCTACTCAGGGAATTCTATAGCCAACAACCATCGGTTAACTTTAAAATTTGTATAATATAAAATTTTAAAATATATACTATTTGTATTAACTTTTAAAGTACAACGAAATGATTCTTTTAACGGAATTTTAAAATTCTCCTACTCTGTATGGTTAAATTCAAAAGGGAAGAGGACTAGAAGTAGAAAGACAAGAGCAACAACATGTGAAAAAATGGACCTATTAGGTGTGAAAATTGGAATATAGATAATCGTTCAACTTAAAGAACCAAAGTAATTTAGTTTCCTTTGTTTAGGGATGAACACGAAGGCGGTTAATTAAATTTGCTATTAAAAATTTTAAATTGATTAATTAGAATTCCGTAAATTGAAAATGGATTACGAAATTCGAATTGTATTTTGAATTCATAATTAATCAAATTTCTGAATTCAATTTGATATTTGACTCTCATATACATACTTCTTGGACAAATACATGTATAGATTTTCGAATTCAAAATCTTTTAAAGAAAATTTTTGGCACTTGCAGTTAGAGCAAGTTGCTTCATCTTTTTTAAGCAAATATACTTTTTTTTATATAATATGGTTTGCCAAAATAATATTATAATTTTATTTATAAAATACATATATAGTCATTTCCAAAAAAGAATACATATATAGCCACACAAATGATATTATATATGTAGACGCGAATTCAAGCACACTTATATATATAATTATATATATATAATGTCTTTAAGATACACATCTATGAATCCAAGTGTGATATAATTTTGATAATATAGAATTATGAATTTATTTTATTGCTTGTTGAATTTTGCTTTAAATAGGTTTTTTTTTTTTTTTTTAAATTTTTGTACTAAGGATTTCAATCTAATATCAATGGCCAACTAGAGAATGTGGTTAATCGAATTCAAAATCGATTACTGAATTTCAATTTGATTAACGAATTTTTTTCTTAATTTAATTCAAAATTGAAACTGATTAATCATTTTAGGACTCATTTATTTAATTTTGACCAATTAACTGATTCTCACCCCTTACCTTTGTCTACACCTTCGGATGGTGGTTTGAGAGTTTGTTAAGAACCAGAGGTCCACTTTTTCCTGTGATGATCTTTTGTTTTTTGTGTTTTTTTGCATTTTATTATTATTGTTGTTATTATTATTATTTGTTAAATGTGTTAAAATATAAATTCCACATCGAATAGGCAAAAAGATTCTGAACTAATTAATAAGTTCCTAAACCACTCCACTTATAACCAATTGATTTTAAGATGAAACCCCATGTTCTTTAACATGGTATCAGAGCTAGTCCTCAAGTGTTTTTCCATCCATTCACACATGTCTTGGATTCTGTCCAATCCATTCCAACGAGTTCTCTTCTGTCCAGCCTTTTCCAACGGGCTCTTTTACGTCTCACTCACGTGTAACAAGATTTTGTCCAACCCTTTCCAACGGGCTCTCTTATATCTGACCACGTGTAACAGGTTCCATGTCCAACCCGAGACACGTGTGAGAGAGGGTGTTAAAGGTATTAAAGTATAAATCCCACATCGACTAGCCAGAAAGATCTTGAATTAATTAATAAATTCTTGGGTCACTCCACTTATAACCAATTGATTTTAAGATGGAATCCCATGTTCCAAACCAACAATTTCTTTTAGAATTGGACCAGTTTCCTTTTTGTTTTAAACTCCCAAAGGGGACCAACCAATTGTTGAAATAGCAAACGAAAGTTGTGATAATCATAAAAAAAAAAAAAAAAAATTAATAATAAAAAAAAATCAAGAACGGCATGGTTACGAAAAAAATGAAGATAATATCTTGCCAAATAAAGTGTAACAACATGTACATGTTGCTGTAAGTCCTTTAAATGCAATTTTACAAACTAACAAAAAAAAATAAAAATGAATCGAACTAAATAAGATCAAATGTCGCTCGTTTCCAAAGAAAAATAATAATAATAATAAAATAAAATTTAAGCAATCTGGATCAAAGTAATTTTTTTTTTTTAAAAAAAAAAAGTCATATTCTACTCCTATCTCTTAGTGACTTGAAACCATGATTAATAAGTCACAGAAGAAATTTCTTATCAGCTAACCTGCACTTTGTTTGTCAAAATATATATGTTAATTAAATGGTAGTTGGAGAAAATCCACAAATTTGTAATAATTTTTTTTCCTGTAATGCTACTTAATTTGGTAGCTGTAGACCTACAGGGTTCAGATTGTAATAGCTAAAATAATCTGAATCGAGCCAGTCTAAAGCTACCAAATTTTAAATTGAGGTAAATTATGGTTCAATCGTGAATAATGTTATAAATAATTTTAAGAATATAAATTTGTAAATGAAGTCCGTACATCTGAAGGGTGAGCATAGTCTGGTGAATTCCACCTGGTACCGTCAAATGTTATCGGTTTTTACATTAATTGCACTCCAAATTTTTTTTTATTAAACCACTTTGCACCTTATATATTCTTCCCATTTCGGTTCAAACAATGAAATTTCCACTAATTCAGAGGCTTTCATCAATTGAATTATTTGGATTGTAGTGGCAAATGAATAAAAATAAGGTTGTTTAAAAAAAGTTGATGGTGCAATGTAAAATAGACTAATATTATTTTGTACCCTTCAATTTATACTAAATTCTCATTTTATGTTTCGAATTTCAGTTTTGAACACTTTGTATCCTCCAACTCTCAAATTTGTCTCACTTTAATCCCCTTTTTAACACCGTCAAAAAAAGTTAACGGAATCTTTATTTTTGCGCCCAAAAATATTTTTGTACATTCTCCTGAATTTATTGTATATATAAAAAAAATAATTCATTAATTTTTTAGATAGTGTTAAAAAATGACTGAAATGAGAGGAATTTGAGAATTTGTGGTGTAAAGTATATACAAAACTAAAGTTTAAAATGTAAAATAAAAATCGAATATAAATTTATAAATACAAAATAAAATTAGTCCATGTAAAATTGATAACAACTAGTCAATTGTATGCTTAGAAATTTTAACTTTTTCCTTCAATCCAACAATCAATTCCACATCGTTGACCATATGCACCAACAAAATAACATCTCAAATATGAATTAAACATCTACCTCATACAAGACATTTAAACAACACATACAAGTTACTCATTTTCAAGAAGATTATTCGTATGTATAGTTCCCCACCAAATTCTCATCGTCCTTCATTCCAAACCAACACATTCAACTAGAGTAATTATCATTGACGATGGAACTTCGACAAATGATCCCAAGTCCAATATACTTGTTTATCGAAATTAGTTTTCCATTTTTCTTTGGGTTAATTCTTCTTCCATGCACCGCAACAGTAACCCTTTTCTATGTTACACCTCGAATATTTTTTGATCGCTTTAGACACGAAATTTTTTTTTTTTCTTACCATTTTAGTTCAAATGTTAGTAGAAGCCACAGATAAATTGATATGAGATCTTTTAATTATTGTATTGAAGTGCCAGAAAAAGAAAATTTTAGTGTCCAAAGTGATTAAGAAAAAGATATTCGAGACCCAATATATAAATCGGTAACTAAGACAGGTAAGTTCGGGATGCATTTGTAACATCTTATCCAAAAAATATCTTACATTGGCATCATTGCTCTTTATTGAATCTTTATCATATATCATCTCAAGCAATTAGGCTTAACAAATTGAAACCCCTCCCTCTATTTTATGTGGTTGACTTGACTTTTCTGTTTTTCCCATTCCATACTCTATAATTGCATACAATTGCTAGAAATCATAAAAGGTATCATTTCAAGTCACAAAACATTAGTTAAGAATTTTTTGTCTTGTATTCTGTACCACTCTTTGTCACACTATCTAATGAATTGTTAAGATTACTCCACTAAAATTTATCAACAGAATTTTGATAGTTCATTAGATGCTGTGACAGGCAGTAGCATAAGATGTGAGACAGAAGATCATGTGCCCAAAAAATTGTGTGACTTTCCTTTATAAGTCACAAATATTTTTATGACTTTGTAAAGGGTGATTCCTATTTGAATGTCACAAAAGAGTCACAAAAGATTTTGTGACTTGTATTTTATTTTTTATGATGTGGATTTTGAAGTCACAAATACTCTTTTTTCTTGTAGTGCATGTATGTTAAATTTGTTGGTTAATTTTTTTTTACATGCATTAATTTGTCTTTTTTAACAAAAATTTCACCTTATTTTTAACATAATCGCTTTCATATTTTTATCAAACTGAAGGATATAAAATTTGTTCTTCAAAGAATTGCTAGCAACATCATATTATCCAATGTGGCTTGACAGATCCGTATTGTAGTGCCGGGTAACAAAAAAGACAATTCTTTATTTTTTTTAATTCTTACTTTGTTGGTTTTTGCGGGTACATTTACATGTTTGATACTTTTGCATCATCAAATTAATTTGTCTAACTTTCTCAGTCACAGAGTGCTAGAAAACTTATCAAGCAATCTCCTTGCAGTCTATACAGTTAAAGGTTCGTTGAATAAAATTTTTCAAGCCAAAAAAAATACAACATGCTCAAAAATTTTCCATCATTTTAATATTCTTAATTAGATAAATGTGATGGTAAAACATTACAAATAATATAATATAGCATATATAATTAAGATGTGTGTCCGTTAGACTAATGATGCCTTTTCATTTGGAAATAGTCTTTTGTAGGATCTCATTGCCTTGACATACTACCGCCACAAAAAAAGTGATCCTTGGTGGTTGGTTGCTCAAAGAAAACATGAGGTTGAGATGATTGAAGGATGGATCAAAAACTACAATGCTTATCTTCTTGCCATAAGAAACGAAGAAGATGCTTAAATCTTGAATTTTCGTCTTTAAAAAAAAAAAAAATTGTATAAGAAACTAAAGCATCTAGATGAATTATTTAGTACTTCATAGGTTTTCCAATTAAAAGTTATGATCCCTTAATGGAATTATAAAATTTTCGTTAAAGCTTAAAAGTTATATCGTTATTGACCATATGCCCTAGCTACTTTCATCTTCCTTTTTTTTTAATTTAAATTTTCAGATTAATCATGTGTCAAAATTTTAACTAGATAATTTTTAAGGTTCCAATTGTGAATCCTGTGCAACATCATGATTCATAAAAATCAATCGGAAAACCAGACAATGAAGTACTAATTAAAGACGTCTAATTAAAACATATATATATATATATATATATATATATATATAGCGCTTTCAAAATTTGAGTTTATAATGTTTGTTATGATTCTTTAGTATGAACCTTCAATTATGAAAAGAATATTAACAAATTGAGAAATCAAATAATTAGCGTTCGACTTTCTCAACTGAAAAAGGTTGTTTGGAGATAAATAATAGGGGCATTCCATTAGTTTCGATTCATTAAAATTACAAAACTATTTTGATTATTTGGTACGCACTAGTCTCCACTCTAGGTTTTTTGGCTAACCCTTTTTAAACCAAACAAAGAGGTGTTGTTTGATTTGAAAATAAAATCAAAGTTATGATAAAAGTATTTCGTGTTAACAACTTAACATTGATAGAATGTTCATACAATCATTCAAAAACCTTAGTAAAGGTCTACATTTTTTGTTAGTTGGTAGGGTACAAGATCTTCAAATGGATACTCTCGTATAACAACCAAATCGTTCCATTATAACAAATAGAAAAATAATGCATTTATATAAAGTAATAAAGGTATGTCATTAGGTGTTAAAGAACATGAGATTTTATTTTAAAATCAATTGGTGATAAGTAGAGTGATCCACGAATTTATTGATTAGCTCAAAATCTTTTGACTAGTCGATGTGAGATTTATACTTTAACACACCTTCTCACACGTAATTTGGGTTGGACATGTGGAATACAAGTAAGATTTATACTTTAACACCCCCTCTCACACGTGACTTGAGTTGGATATGGAATCTTGTTACACGTAGGTTAGATGTAAGAGACATGGGGTCGGACATGTGGGATACATGTGGGATTTATATTTTAACATTCTCTCTCACACGTGACTTGGGTTGGACATGTAACCTTATTACACGTAGGTTAGATGTAAGAGACATGAAACCCTGTTACATGTAGATTAGACGTAAGACAACCTGTTGGAAGATGTTGGATAGAACCATGTTACACGTGGGTCAGACATAAAAAAATTCATTGAAAGAGGTTGGACAAAACCCAAGACACGTGTGAGTATTTTAGAATCCATTGGACAGAACCCAAGACACGTGTGAATGGATGGGAAAACACTTGAGGGCTAGATCTGATACTATGTTAAAGAACATGGGTTTCCATTTTAAAACCAATTGATAATAAGTGGAGTGGTCCACAAACTTATTAATTAGTTCAGGATCTTTTGATTAGTCGATGTGGGATTTATAATTTAACATTAGATTTATCAAATAAGAAAAAAAAAATCAATAAATATTTAAAATTAGAAGTTGGTTATTGAATCTAATTTTGTTATGTGGATTGATTTTGACAAATAACCTTGAATTTGTGAGTTTGTAAATCATTTCTCATAAAAAAAATAGAATAATGACGGAAAATCATTCATGAAAATTCAATTTTTAATGGTTTTCATTGTCTCTCTCTTTTTTGACTAATTTTTTTTTTTTAAAGGGGGGAAGGGGGGTTTGGGTGTTGGGGGAGCGTCATTTTCATTGGTTCTCATTTGGCGAAAGAGACCTCATTGAGTGGAATCCTTCATCCACTATGTTAGTATTACTTGAGAGGAATGCAGAAAAGCCCCATGGCCCCCATCATCAACATTATCAACATCTATAGCATGAGATGTTTGTAGAAAGCAATGAGAGCCCACCCAATAGAAACTGCAAAGTTTTCCAATTCTCAAAAATGATCATTCAACCGTTCATTCATATTTAGGTCAAATTATTCCCACTGCCTCTCAACTCAAAGTAATATGTTCTACTTTTGTATACATTGTTGAATTCAAGAAGGAACTAATATGCACATGTGCACAAGTGAGCCTAAAAACGCGTGAGTCTAAAATTCCTTTGTTTTAGATGCTAAATTAAAGCAGTTTCAAATTGATACAATATTGCACGTAAAGCATGAAGTCTTTATATGCATGCGCATGCATGTAGTGACTTGGACCAGGTTTGCAATTCACATTATCTAACTAGTTATTAGAAAACGGATATAATTTTTCCTTATAGAAAAGCAAAGATAAATGAAAAAGACAATCCTTGCGTGGAATCGTTCTTCCCTAAATTTGTGATCAATATGTTGCAAGTCTTTTTCTATTGATAGGAAGACCGAACTAAAGTTTGGGGTATTGGTGGGCTATACACGAGTCGCTTGTTTGAAGAAATACGGTATCACTACAAACGTTATGATTCGTGATTTTGAAAGTTATACACACGATTGACACGATTGTAAATTTTAATGATCACTCTTTATAGCATGATATTTGAGTCTAAAAAATAGAGGGTAGATATATATGCCTAAATTTTAAGAAATAGGTAAAAAGACAAAGAACATTAGAGTTGAGAAGTTGAATAAACTAGTTTAATTAATAGACAATCAATTGTTGAGAAGTGTTAGTGTCATGTCCCGCGCTAGCATATGTTAACATGTGACAATCACTATACTCTAAAGAGTTACCCTTAAAAGGCATTAGTAAAGACACCAAAAACAAAATCGAATTCAAAGTAAATTCATTAAATTGCTAAAAAAATCTATAACAATTAATGTTTTAATTATGTAGCTAAATAAATATAAACTAAACCATCCAATGGTCCTAAGTAACCAAAAATGGAATTCGAAGTATCTTAATATTTTTTTTTAATTCTTAACCATCTAATAATATTAACTTTCCATTGAAAGTCGTAAGTCTAACTATGTGTCCGCACCAATTCTTTAAACACTTAATCATTCTTGTACAATTTCTAATTTTACAAAAAAGTTATAATGGGGTCATTCTTATAGTCGTTCAGTAAGCAGCTAACACCACCTTTGTTAGACCAAATAAGTTACATATATAGATATATATTTCACAAAGTTTTTATCATAAAATCAAACATTAGTGTTTCGTAAAGTTTTTTTTATCCACAATTAAAGTAAAATCTTATTTTACATAATGACAAAAGTTTCTTTTTAAAATATCCTTTCAAAAACAAAATGTACATGGACGTTTAGAGTAAGTGGCATACATAAGAAATTTACAAAACATATTTCACAATGATCTGAGTTCAAAATCAAAATTAGAATATTAGAATCATAATTCATAATCAGAGTTCGAAAATTCGTAATTGGAAGTCAGAGTCAAATTCATAATTGGAGTTTCAAAATTCATATCATGGTTCATTATAAACTCATAAAACAAACACGCTATCATCGGCTTATTAAGTACGCAGTTTAGTGCTGAGAGACCCCACTAGGAAAGGTTGTCAAGGAGTTTAGCCAAAAATTACCTTGACTCAGAAATGGAATATTAGGGTCTTAGGTCAACCAAACAAAATATCAGGTCTTAAGTCACCTAAATAGAAAGTTAGGACTATAGTCTCTACTGACTATTCATGATTAATTTAAAAACCTTTGTCCGTTATTAATTACCGAGCAAATATTCCAATCACAAACACATACGAAATAATCATACAAAATCCAATAATAATACCACTTGTATACAAGTTCGATATTGTCAAAACAATTTAAATATACATGTAAGGTCCAAATTTAATAATCAAAATGACATGTTATCAAAAGTAATATTTTAGACAAAATACTTTTCTAAAATACAAACGGATAGTAACTACTTATCTCGAAATAGCAAAAACATAGCAAAGAACCTAACTAATTTCCTACACAAAATCGTCAAACATTAGTTAAGTTCAATTTCAAAACAAACGCATTTGTATATAGGCTATCATGTTGTTCAAGTTCTAAAAGTATTTAATCGTATTCACATTATAATAAAATATATATTTTCTTCAAATATGTTTAAAGGAATAACATTCAAAATATAATTATGAGTACTAATACTGAAAAAAAAACATTTATTTAGTTATTACAAAATTAGTCCTACAATAACTTTTAAATTACTTATATCAAAACTATTTAAATTTTCAGACTATGCTCTAAAGCACAGAACCTAAGGCACTTGTTATGCAATTATCTTGAGCAACTACCAATTTTAACAGACACTTGTGGTGGTACTACTCGTTCCTAACGTCTACTCATCCTCTCTCTCTTAATTTATATTTTTTTTCTTTTCTTTTCTTGTGATCCTTCTCCTAATTTCTTTTCTCTTCTTCTACCTTAATCAAACACCAAACCCTATCATGTACCAACACTTCCTACCCGACATCACCATCCAACTGCTATCAGCTCAAGTAGCAGCAATCCGACAGTAGTGACCGGCAACAACGGAACAACCAACAACAGTTTTTTTTTTTTTTTTCTCAAAAATCTTAATTTTAACTACAAAAAAATAATTTTTTAAAAAAAATCTTAAACTTGAAATAAATCCCAACTTCTAAAAAAAATAACATTAGATTTATCAAAATCAGTCAATCGAATTATAATAGTTAACAAAAAATATAATCTTAGCCATGATACTCCATATACAAAAAAATATAAGCAAAGAAAACGGAATTATCAAAAAACTTAGGTTGTAAAATTATGCCGAATTCGATATTCGACAAGTTCCTAATAAGTGCACGGAAACTTTTCTTCCTAAAACTCCAAAATTGCAAAGAAACAAATAATGATATAACCCTACGAAATTTTGATATATATATATATATATATTTGAAAAATTTTAACTCTCAAAATTTTTCAAACTGTAACTCCTATAAGTTAGCTAATTTTTCCTTCAATCCTATTATTATCAGGTTATTTAAGTTGGCTAAAAATCTAGCCAAAAATTAGTTACAAAAATTAGCAAATAATTAGCAAAATATTTGTACTTAAAATGAAAAACATTTTTAGATACAATATTGATCCAAATTAAATATTTTAATAGAAATAGGAAATCAAATTGATAAAAATATTTAAATCTTCTCATGTGAACATACCACGCAACAAATTTTTATCCAACAATGACAAGTAGTTCAAACACGAATAAAATTTGTTCTATATTAGATATTATCAAATACCAATATTAGTATTATTATTATTTTTTTGAAAATTACGGGAGGTTTACATTCTACCTTCCTTAGGTACAAAAAGTTTTATTCTTGAAACTTGCACACCTTGATCAAAGTGAAACTTGTATCTTGTCTCCATGAATTTCTCTATTTTCCATGTCAATGTGTAAAGATCACATCTTGATTGTCAAAAACGGTGATAAATTTCAAATGCATTCTCATAACCCTTTCGGTGCGAAACCTAAAATCAAGAAGTAAAATTGACAGTATCGGTCCAAAATTATGCTCACGCGTACTCCATGCAGCCTAATAATTTGCTTCACATATAACTCTACTAACTTTTTCAAGGTTGTCCCATTTTGCATAGATTTAAAATGTGTTGATTTAGTCAAATGGTCCACCACTACTCAAATAATATCACTACCAATCTTTATTTTCAAAATTTATACTTTGAAATCCATGTGATATGTTCACACTTTCACTATGAAAATTTTCAAATGTTTAAGCTAGTCCATTGGTCATTGATATTCAACCCTAACTTCTTAATAGTCAAGTACTTTGTCACATGCACAACAAGTAACTTCTCTTCATTTTGTTTATACTAAGGATTCCTCCTAATGTCTTAAAGCATCTTTGCTGCACTAGGATGCATAAATAACTTGGAATAATGTACCTCCTTCATAATCTTAGCCATCAAAACTTATTGTTAGGTACCATACTATCTAATACATCAATAATTATCATTACACCTTATATTAAAATTGAGCACCTTATACTAAAATTGAGCATAGTGTTTTCTCTTAATTCCTTGAATCTTTATAAGTTTCCTATCTCCTTCTTAAGTTAAAAATAAATAAATAAATGCATTACAGTCGGTAAATGTCTCAAAATCTTTAAGTCGAACATTAAGCCATTAATTTCAAGCCATGCGCAAGTTAAGTCTTCTCATAAAATTCTAGTTGCCTTTATGGTTAAATAATTACCACATCACTTGCTTCAAAACACACTATCTAATACATTCTTAGGCTCATCTTTAGAATTACAACCTCTCAAGATCCAAAAGATAGGGTCGTAACAAATAACTTAACATTATCAACTTCTCTTCCAAATGTTAAAAGTCCTTTGCTCATTTCAAAGATCACATCAATTATACCTTCTTTTATGCCAACCCTTCTCATGGTGTTATAATAGTTGAAAACCCTTTAATAAACTTGTGACGGTGACCAGGTAAAAGGTTTCTTACCTCGATAACGCTTGTAGACCTTGACTAGTCCACCTTGTCCATAATTTTAAGATCCACAAATTCCTTATATAAAATAACATATCTTATAAAAATTCGTCTTATATAAACCTATCTTTCTTTAAAATACCAAAAATTCCTCTTAAATGTTTCCTATGAATTTCCTTACTTTGAAAGTAAATCAAAACGTTATCAATAAACACTACCACAAATCTATCTAGTTGAGACTCAAAACTATTCTATGAATCTTGTACGAGCATTGGTCAAACCAAATGGTATTACTAATTGTTTTTTAGTGTTCACAATGCACCCCAAAATCACTCTTAAGTATGTCAACCTCATTAATCCTTTTAATCAATAATATGCAATGCCTTCACATGTTTAAATTAATCATACAAATCATCATTTATCATTAGAGTGTACTTATTTTTAATAGTAATCTTGTTCAAATCCCTATAATCAATACACATCCTCACTTTTCTCTTTACGAACTAAACTGGTGCTCCTATGATGGAACACTTGGCCTAGAAATTTCTTATCCAATAATTCTTGTAATTGCTCATTTAGTTCCTTCAAAACAATCAAACTATCCCACAAAGTGTTTAGATGCAAGAATAGCCCCATGTACCAAATTTATCATAATTCCATTTTTTTAATCCTAGATATTCTAAGTAATTCTTTCATAAATACTTCCAAACATTCCTTAACTATACGATCATAAAGTTTACCTGTTTCTATTAGCTATCTATCATAGAAGTTAAGTATCCTTGATAACCTTTCTTACCTTCATTGTTTGCACTACACTTACCAATATTTTTGAAGGGGGCTTTCTTTTATTCGTATTACCTTGATAGAATCAAAGTCAATTCTACCTATCCAAAAAAAAATTACAAACATATTTCTACAATTCACCTTAATACCATGTTTTGCTAACCAGTTCATTCTTATAGATAGTCTCAAAATCACTTATAATAATTTGGACCAATTTACCTTTAGATTATTTTCTATATATTTTCACAATCACAATGACTAAATTTCAAATGGGATATCAAAATCCAGTATTCCATAGTGGTTACACATAAGAGTAGTCTTCGAACCACTCAAGTCGTACCAAAATATTCCAAAATATTATCAAATTTGGAGTTGCAAGCTTATATCAATTTCGCCCAAGTCCTATATTTACCAACTTGGATTGGATCCTATTATATAATCCTTAATAAATTTCATATCCTTATTACATCATCGGTCATATTTGTAGAAACAAATCTTCCCAATATCACAACATATAAGAGTACTCTATAACCGTCATGTTAGATACTTGCCTCAAAATTTTTTATCTAGTAGATCCCATAATTAGCAGTATCACTTAAATCAATTATCAATTTTTTTTAAAAAAAAAATTATAGTTTACAAAATGTAACGCAAGTACAAAATATTTTATTTTTTAAAAACAAACTTAGTTGTGAAAAATTCAAATCCTCTTTTTTTTTTTTTTTTTGGGAAAAAATTTCCAATTTTACAAAATATGACAGAAGTATAGCAAAAATCCTTTTGAAAATAAAACAAGTTGTAAGGAAATAAATAATACTTTTATCAAAACAATACATAATGGTTTCTAGAATATATCCTTAGCAATAATGAAACACTAACTTATTCAAAACTCAAACCAAATTTCTATCACAAATAGCTATTAAAAATTCAAACATTAACTAATATTATCGTCTTCTAAATCTCTTTAGTCTTGACCATTCTGTAAAGGTTCTTCAAAATATTATCCTTATCGTTTCCTTTATCCTCAGAAGGGATACCATCTTGATATTTCATTAACATGTCTATCTTAATCTTAAATCTTCATTTTCTTCCCATAGGGCACTTACTATTCAGAATTTCAGAATCCCCATCTTAGATATTTGAACCAATAAAAATCAATCCCAAAATAAGGCTCTAACAACACACATCCATTCCTCGAAGATCGTCTATCTTTTTTATTTTCACATTTGTCATTTTATTCCAAGTATTTTTAATTTTCTCTTATTCGTAATACCTTCGTCTCCTTAATTTTATACAACTAAATATAATACACGTACTTTTAGTCACTTTCCTAATTAGTTTCAATCCAAAAATATTCAAAGTCATCATATTACTTAAATCTCCATATTCTAATCTTTAATGGTTGCCTCATTGATCCTAAACCTTAGCTCTGATACCACTAAAATTGTCATCCCCTCGTGCTCGCATATGTCAACACGTGACAGTCGCCATAGTCTTAAGAGTTTCCGGTCAAAGGCACATGGAACCAAAAATAAAATAGAATTCAAAATAATTTCATTAAATTGCTAAACAATCCGTAGATTTAATGTCTTGAATTTCGGTTAGACAAATATAAACTTAATCATTAAGCATGGTCCCAAGGAAACCCACATTGGAGTTCAAAATATCTTTAATATTTTTTTTAATTCTTAGAAATCTAATGATACTAACTTTCCCTTGAAATTCGTAAGTCTAACTGTTAGTCTGCACCAATTCCTTATACACTTGATCGTTCTTGTACAATCTTTAATTCTGTAAAAAGGTTATAACAGGATGAGTGACAAGTCGCTTAGCAAGTAGCTAACACAACCTTTACTGAACCTAAAAAGTTACATATATAGATATATATTTCACAAATTTTTATCATACAATCATACATCATTGTTTCAAAAAGTTTATTTTATTCGAAATCAAAGCAAAATCTTATTTCACATAATGGCAAAAGTTTTTTTTTTCAAAAACAAAACATATGTACTTTTAAAGTAAGTGGCATTACATCAGAAATTTACAAAATAGATCTCACAAAGATCAGAGTTATAAAATCAAAATCAGATTATCAGAATCAAAATTCATAATTAGAGTTCGGAAGTTTGTAGCTATCGCAAGCCAAAGCCAAATTCATAATCAGAGCTTCAAAATTCATATCATGGTTCATTATAAACTTATAAAACAAACACGCTATCATCAGCTTACTAAGTACTCAACTTAGTGCTAAGAAACCCTACTAGGAAAGGTTGTCAAAGAGTTCAGCCATCTAGATACCTTATTTAGAAACGGAATATACAATTAGATTAATACATAAGAAACAGAATATAGTATTTTAGGTCACCCAGACAGAAAATTAGAACTATAGTCCTTACCAATTATTCATTATTATTTTAAATATAGTCCTTACCAATTATTCATTATTATTTTAAGAGCCTTTGTCTATTATTAATTACCGAACAAATATTCCAATCATATACACATACGAAATAATCATATAAAGTTCAATGCATATGTATAGATGAACTGATAATTTAGAGGTGACTTCTACTCTGATTCAGACTTTGCTGCCTGTGTTGATTCACAAAAATCAGCATCAGGATATAATTTTATGTTTACCGATGGAGCCATATCTTAGAGAAGTGCAAAGTAGACTCTAATTGCTACTTCTTGTATGGAAGCTAAGTTCGTACCTTGTTTTAAGGCTACATCACAAAGTGCATAGTTGAAGACTTTTATTGCTGGCCTTAGAATTGTGGATTCAATTTCTAGGCCATTGAGAATATATTGTGACAATTTAGCTGTTGTTTCCACGGCTAAGAACAATAAAAGTGGTAATTGAAACAAATATCAAAATTAAGTATCTAGCCATAAGAAAGCGTGTTAAAGAAAAAAAAAAGTGGTAATTGAACATGTTAATACTAAATTAATAATAACAGGTCCTCTGACTAAGGGCATGCCACCATTGAAATTCGAGGATCATGTAACTAGAATAGGACTTGATTCCACTATGTAATTTCGTTTGTTAGAACAGATGTTATTATAAAACTCTATCTATGATGTTTTCTCATGATTGATTTTCTTGTGTACACATTTGTTCATTTTGAGAAATATAGTTAATTTTTGGGTTTATATTAATTAAGAAATCTAGGTTAGTGTCTAGGGAACATGATACATTGTGATACATGGAAGATACTACTTATTTATGGAGGATTTATCACCATGATTCATGTATCGTGTTTCTCTTCTTAAATATGAATGTTCATGAATTTTGGGTATTATGAATAAGGACCAAGTGGAAGAATGTTAGTTTTAACAGAATGTCAACTTCGGAATGTGACAGCTCAAGATGGAGGCTATCCTGATCCAAGATGGTGTGGACATAGCACTTCATGGAATGGAGAAAAAAATCAGAGAAGATGTAGGTAGAGGATTTTAGGACCTTGATAAAAAGCTCAGATCAGGTATTATCTTAAATCTCTCTAATGAAATTTTAAGGGAAGTTGCTAATGAGACGACGACCAAAGGTATGTAGGATAAATTGAAGACTTTGTATATCAAGAATACAATTGAGAATCAATTCTATTTGAAACAAACCCTTTACATACTTTGGATAACTAAAGGTATATCTATACTCTCGTATGTCTTGATAAATTTGATTCCATTATTATAGATTTTGGGAATATAGATGTGATAATTGATTATGAGGATCAAACCCTTTTGTTGTTTTCTTCCTTTTTGCTCTGTCATTTAAATATTTTTGTGATACTATGATTTATGGTAAAGAAACAATCTTGTATCGTAAAATTAAATCTACTTTAAAATCTAAGAGGACACTTGATAGGGATATAACTGGGGAAATTATTGAAAATCAGGCTGAAGGCTTGGTTTCCAGGAGTTGATTTGAAAAGAGAGACTTTGACAGTAGTAAATCAAAATCTAGAGCTAAATCCAGATATAAAAATTTCGTATGCAATTATTGTCATAAAAATGGGGCATATTAAGTCCAATTATTTCAGGTTGAAAAATAAAGATAAGCATACGGAGAAATCTAACCAAAAAAATATTAATACTGTCGAGATGTGTACCTATGTTGCATTGATAATGTGATAATTAAATACTGTCTTTATTTTACATCTAGATGTGTTCTAAAGCCGAATGAGTGGATTTTAGATTCGGGTGCTCTTATCACATGTGTCCCATTAGGGATTTGTTTTCCACCACATCTAAATTTGTATAAGTGGAATTGCTTTGATGGGAAATAATGTCATTTTTAATGTTGTTAGTAAGGGTGCAGTCTAGATTAAAATGCATGATGTTATTGTAAGGATGCTCACTAATGTTAGACATGTTCTTGATTTGAAAAAAAATTTCATCTCTTTAGGCACCTTAAAGTATCTTGGTTGCAAATATGTAGTTGAAGGTTTATGAAAGTCTATAAGGGTGCTCTTGTTATTATGAAATGTTGTAGGTCTGGTACTTTTGTATATTTTGCAAGGTTCTACTGTCACAGGTTCTGCAACAGTCTCTTCATCATCTTTGTCTGATTCTGACATCACCAAATTATAGCATATGCTTTTGGGACTCATAAGCGAGAAAGACTTGACTATATTGAGCAAAAGAGGGCTTCTTTGTGGGAATAGTATCGGGACGATGAATTTTTGTGAAACATTGTGTCTTTGGAAAGCAAAAGATTCAGCTTCAGTTTACCAGCAATCCATAGGACAAAAAGTACTTTAGATTATATCTATTCTGATCTTTGGGGGCTAGCTCGTGTTCCATCTAAGAATGTTGTCAGATATATGTTAACTTTCATTGATGATTATTCAAGAAAAATTTGGGTTTACTATTTGAAATATGAAAATGATATTTACCTAACTTTCAAGCAATGAAAAGTTTTAATTGAGAAACAAACAAGTAAACAGATCAAACGGCTTAGAACAGATAATGGCATTGAATTTTACAAAGGCAAATTCGATGAATTTTGTAAAATTGAAGGAATTGTTCAGCACCATACAATTAGGATGACGCCTCAACGAAATTGTGTGGCCGAACATATAAGCAGAACTCTTTTGGAAAGAGCCCATTGTATGATCTCTCATACATGGTTGACAAAGGACTTTTGGGCAGATGCGATGTCTACAACTTTTTATATTGTCAATTGCGCTCCTTTCTGCAACTATTAACTTCCAGACTCCTGAGAAAGTTTGATCAAATACTCCTGCTAATTACTTTGATTTGAAAATTTTTGAGTGTCAAGCATATATGCATGTGAATGATAGAAAATTAGAGCCGAGAACTAAAAAGTGTACTTTCTTTGGTTATGCTTCTAGGGTGAAGAGCTACATATCAAGGTGTCTTGATCTCAAGTATCCAAAATTTGTAATTAGTAGAGATGTTACATTTGATGAACTCTCTATGTTATCTTTGAAAAAATAGTCTTCTAGTTCTTATAGTATAGATACAAATGATAATATGCAGAAGCAGATGGAGTTAGAGTTTGGTAGTTAAGGTCTTTCTTAGTTAGCCTCTTCCAATCAGAGAAATTCTATTCGGTAGAATATTGATTAGGTTTTTTGAAAATAATGAACAAGTAGTAAAAAACTTAACTATCCTAATCAACTACCACACACTCGCAAGTATACGAGGTGAATTTGTATATAAGATGAGTAAGGATCAGTTCCCATGAGTACTATTGGTACAATTACTAGGCTCACAAGACTATTTACTAGTTAAACGAATTAATCAGGAGTTTTGAACTAAATTTAAACTAAATTTAATCACTAAAAATTAAAATAAAGACAAGAATGTAAAATTCTAACCCTACAAAAAGAAATTAATAGAATTAACTAAAAACATAATTTAATCTACCCTACTTATAAGAATTTAATCAAAAATAAGAATTTAAATTAGTCTAGTCTATAAAAGCAATTAAAAACGATCTAATAAAATCATAACTACTAAATTACGGAAGCAATTAAGAATTTAAAGGCAATAAAACAAGAATGATAAAAACAAGAAAAAGAACGGAAGGAAAACAAAAATAAGCAACTTTATGCAACCTGTCTGTCGATCGGTGCTAGGCATTGCTTCCAGTAAGTTTGGATTGCCTTTCTGAAGGCGCCAGTTCCAAAAATGATGCTTCACTTCATCTTCAATTTTTCCATGATTCAAGTAGAATTTAGTGGGAAAACTCAAAATATGAAAGTCTCTTATACACATCAAGAACTTTATAAAACATCTCTGAATCAAATCAATTGGAGCTAACAAGAAAATTATACTCAATTACCAAAGTTAATGTTGGAATCGCTCCTTATCCGGTACACGAAATTCTAATTTTGCACTTTTCCTCTACTTTTGCAATCAATTTGGACTCTTTCTTCTTTCAAACCCTACAAAACTCAAAATAAACATTATTAACTCATAATTACTCAGTTCTTGCTCAAGTTACATGAAAACGGAGGTAAATGACACAAAAAATATACTACATTTATGTGCTTATCAAATTCAATAAATGAACCAGAGTCTATTGAAGAAGAACTAGAGGAGAATGAGCATACCATTGTCAAGGATAGACCAAGGAGGAAGATTCGACTGCCGCAGCAATATGCAAATTTAGTTGCATATGCTTTATCATTCGCTGAAGAAATGGATAGAGTTGGTGAGCCTTGTACCTACTTTGAAGTAGTTATCAATCTTATGATAATTTAGTTAAGTGATTGGTCTCTATGAATGAAAAAATTGAGTCTTTCCATGAAAATGAAAATTGTTCTTGTGAAGCTGCCTTTAGGTAAAAAAATTGTTGATTGTAAATGGGTCTTTAAGAAGAAGGAATGTCATCCAGGGGTTGACAATGCAAGGTATAAAGCACGATTAGTTGCAAAGAGCTATAGTCAGGTACATGGTGTTGATTTCAATGATATGTTTTCACCTATTGTTAAACAAAACTCTATTCATTGTTTGCTTGCCTTGGTTGCCGTGTATGATTTGAAATTGGAGCAACTTAATGTCAAGACAACTTTTCTATATAGTAAGCTTGAAGAACAAATTTATATGAGGCAACTTCAGGGATTTGAAATTGAAGAAAAAGAAGACCATGTTTGCTTGTTAAAGAAATCCTTATACGGATTGAATTAGTCTCCAAGATAGTGGTATAAGAGGTCGGTTCCTTTATGTTGGGCCATGGTTATTCAAGGAGCATGTATGACATTTGTGTCTATTTTTGAAAATTAAATGATGATTCTTTCATTTATTTGTTACTTTATGTTGATGACATGCTCGTTACTGCCAAGAGTTTTGTAAAAATTCACATTTTGAAGACATATTTGAGTACTGAATTTGAGATGAAAGATTTCATAACAGGTAAGAAAATTCTTGGCATCAAGATCAAGAGAGATTGAGGAGTTATGAAATTGTTCTTGACCTAAAAGCATTACCTTGAGAAAGTTTTATAGAAGTTTAGCATGAAAGATTGCTAAACCTGTGAGTACTCCTCTTACAAGTCATTTTCAACTTTCAATTGCTGTGTCACTACAATCAGATGAGGAAGAAGGTTATATGGCATAGGTTCCATATTCTAGTGCAGTCGGCAATATCATGTATACAATGGTTTATACACGTTCAGACACTTCACAAGCGGTTAGGGTGATTAGCAGGTATATGTCTTGTCCTGAAAAAGAGCATTGGTAGGCTGTGAAATGGATTAGCTCAGATACTTGAAAGGTACTTCAGACACTTGTTTGGAGTTTGAAAAAAATAATGACACTTTGGTTGGTTTTAGTACTCTGATTACGCTGAAGATCTTGACATAAGAAGATCACTTACTGGTTATGTATTTTGTGTTGGCAGTTGTGCAGTCAGTTAGAAAGTTACTTTATAACTTATTGTGAGTTGTCTACTACGGAAGCAGAATATATGACCGTGACCGAGGCAATCAAAAAAGCCTTCTGGTTGAGAGGTTTGTTGGGCGAGCTGAGTCTACATTATGGTGCTACTACAATTTACTGTGATAGTCAAAGTGCAATTCATTTGACTAAAGATTAGATATATCTTGAGAAGACTAAGCACATTAATGTGAAATGTTACTTCGTTCGAGATACTATTGCTGAGGAAAAAATTTTTGTTCAGAATATTAGTACCAAAGATAATTCTACAGACATGTTTACGAAACCTCTTTCGGTTTACAAGTTCAAGCAGTGCTTGGACTTGGTTGGTGATTAAACCCATTGGAGCTTTTGTGGAAAAGGTGGAGTAAGTCTGCTATTTTGCTATTTTGTGGATGTGGGTACATGCCAAGGTGAAGATTTGTTACGTGGCTTTGTCCACATTGGTTAATGTTAAGAAGAGTTATGTAGTTTTGGTCTTATAAATAGAGACCTTAGAATTTAAGTTTTATGTACCAAGTACTAAATATAAGAGAGTTTAGTGGGCTATTGGACCTTGTTGGTCAATAAATTTTTTGTCTTTATTTTGGCTTTTTTTTTTTTTTTTTTTTGTTTTTGTACTAGTGCTTTGTAGGCTTAGTAGCACTTTCCTAAATCTTTTGTATTCTTCTCATATAGTAAAATTTTGCTTGTTTTCACCCGTGGACGTAGGTCTTTCAACTGAATCAAGTAAATCTGGTGTCTCTCTTTTATTTTCTCTTTTATTTTGTTATAATTTGTTTTGGATTTGTCTTGGACATTTGTTAATTTCCTGGGATCCTCCCTAATACGTAAATATTTGGTGTATTTCTTTTATTTTCTCTTTTATTTTGTTATCGTTTGTTTTGGATTTGTTTCAGATTTTTGTTAATTTCTTAGGATCCTCCCTAACAAATTTGACGACGACGATAATGGCTGGAGGTATATTTCAATCCTTTGTTTTCCGTTCAAACATACGTTGTTATGTTGATATGTTTTAAGATCGTTTTATGACTTTTATTTAAATCTAATAATTACATACTGATAATATTTTTACAACAATAAATATTTTTTTAATGGTAAAACAACTTTATAATTCGTCACAGTCAGTGCCTTAGGAATCTAGAAATAAAGGATCGGCATGCTTGGTCTTGTGGTCTAGACCGTATTTTAGAGCCAAAATGTGGTCCAAGTAGATCCTCTGATTTTCACGTTGGCTTCAATCTCGTCCGTCATCAAGGGCTTCAATCTTATTCGTTGCGCTTGCATTATTAGTTCCATATTAAAGGAAGCTCCAATACGAAGAAAATGCAAAGTTTTAGTTAACATAAATGAAGAAAGAAAAAGAAAATTTAATAATGTAGACCATCAGGTGCACTTCGAAGCTTGCTTTAAAATTAAGAATAAACCTTAAAAAAAAAAAAAAAAAAAAGTTAAGTTTACCACTAGATTAGGCAATAGTTGATAATAAAGATTCATTAATCACATGCACTAGCACAAACTATAAAGTGTTAGATCTTCTTACAATAAAGAAATGGATAGCTACGTTTTGACTATGAATCAAAGCTATTCATTGTGATTTACAAACAAAAAGCATATATGAATAGGGATGTAGACAATTTTAAACAAATCGAATGTTTCAATGCTTTAGTCTTTAAGTTTGTAATATACTCAATCTTAACTTGTTTATATTTTGAACCAAATTCAAACGAATTTTTATCAAGAGTTCAAATTAATCTCAACAAATTTGAAATTTTTACATGTATAATTTAGAGTTTTAAATTTATCGAGTCAAGTTTAAACTTATCATCAAGCTATACTCGATTTGAATCCTGTTTAATAGTTAAGGAAATTTAAGTTTGACTTGATTGCTAACAAACTAAGTTTAAATAATCTCTTAATCGAATGGAGTTCAATTCAAATATTTAGTAGTTTGTTTCTCCTAATTACAACTTTTATATTATGCATGCGCTTGGGGTGACTTGAACCAGGTTGCAAGTTACACTATCAATTATCAACTTGCTATTACAAAATGAATGACAATTTCTTATAAAAACAAACATAAATGAATAACACAGTTCACGCGTGGAGTCGTTCTTCCCTTAAGTTGTGATCGATATATTACAAGTCTTTTTCTATTGATAAGAAAGACCGAACGCGTGGAAGTTTGGAGTATTGGTGGATTCTATATAAACTAGTTGTTGTTTGAACGAGTTCGATAGCATTAAATTTGTATTATTATAATTTTGGAGTGACGGTGTCATTAAATAAATGTATATCGTCCTACTATTATACAAATTTTGGAGTCTACCATGCATTTATTTAGTTTTGGGTAATAAGTCTACCATTCATGCTTATCGACAATGGGGAAATTAATATAGGCGACATGAAGATTATCTAGAGTATAGTGTCTTTGGTTTTACTTATTGAAAAATGTATTCTAACCCAACTTGTAGGTTTATTATTCTGAGTTGAATTTTAAGTGAGTTTTATTCAAACAAAACTCAAATAGGAGATTTGGTACGGGAGATAGAACAGAAAATTATGTGTCAACTGATATGGTGGCATAAAATTCACATATTTTGCATAGACTATTTGTTACTGCATAAAACATGAGATTAATTATTTCTCTTTGAATAACTAATCTACAAAACATATCACGATATTTACCGACTCTTATAGATTGTATAAGTCCTCACATATGATAAATCAATTGTTATACTTGAAGATGTTTTATTCCAGAGGAGTGATTACTTTTCTAAGAAAAAACATCTTGACTATACAAATATATTCCAGATGGCAACATACTATAATTTCCGCCAAATATATTTTTATTATTGTTTTTTCTTGAAGTGTAACATGTTTTTGTTAGTTTGTAAAATTGCATTTAAAGGATGTCCAGCAACTGTCTCTTATATAGTTCTAGATCTCTTATACAGATCTCAGATTTACATAAGACATAGCAATTAAGCTTTCTGGGTCAAAATCCTTTCATTAAATTTTAGTTGGAAAAATCCACAAATTTGTAATAGCTAAAACAATCTGAATTCAATCAGTCTAAAGCTACCAAATTAAGTAGTATTAAGGAACTTAATCAACCAAAAACGTCTAAACAAGAAACCCTTATTCAAACTGTTAATTGTTCAGCTCAAAATCGGACGCAACAATTTTACTGATTCCCATTCAATTAACCAATTCAATTATCAAAATAGCTCAGGAAGGTCAGATCTTATTTTTTTTTTTTTTTAAAAAAATCGGATTTGAAGTGAAATTTATACGGATTATAAACTGATGTCCAACAGACCGAATCAACAAAATTAACAGTAAGTCAATTGAATTCTATTTATTTATTTATTTATTTTTCGATTTGTCTGCTTAAGTACACAAAATCAAAGTTCAACTTGTTGCTAAAATTTACATCAGATGTTATTGTCCATCGACATGTAAGAAAAGTCCGTCCAGCCTAGCCAGCTTAATTTCCTTGTATAACTTTTTTTTTTTTTAGAAAAAATTGTAAAACATAATTATGCTGAACAAATTGAGGTGAAACATGATGCACTTCTAATGTAGTAATATTTTCAATCGTCAATAATGTTATACATAATTTTAAGGATGTAAATTTATAAATGAAGTACGTACATTTGAAACGGTGAGAATAGTAAGGTGAATTTCACTTTACACCTTCAACTTGTCATCAGTTTTTACACTGTATTTCAAACTTTTTTTAAAATCGCTTTGCACCCTATATATTCTTCTTATTTCAGTCCAAGCGATAAAATTTCCACTAATTCAGGTTTCAAAGGCTTCCATTAACACTGAAGTGGCCAATTATAAAATTTTACAGTAGTCCAAATTATCCAAAAAAATTTGGGGTACAATAAAATTGAGGATTAATAAAATTTTACCACCCTAAACTAGGTGAGTAATTATACTTTGCTATTTAAACTAAATGAATATACACTTTGTCCCCCCATAGGACTATCAATTAGGCCAGGCTGGTCAGAGCCTAGCCCGAAAAATAAAGGGCTGAGCCTGTGTTAAAGTAAGTTGGGCTGAGTTTGGGTCTAAATATTAGTCTTAATTAAATTGTGAGATAAGTTTGGGCTTTATTAAGCTCGCTCAAATTAAAACCCAACCCATACATATATATATATATATATATATATATATATATATATAGATAATACTAATTTCATCCTACATTAATTAGTACTACTTAATTTTATGTGGATAATGGTTAATAATTCTAGTATTCTATTAACTTACCTAAACTCGGGTAATTAAAAATAATAACTTAACATCATTAGTCAATTTAGTTAAAATATTGTGGCTCAATGATATAGTTAACAGTTGTTTATTGACATAAGTAGTACATATTATTCCATATTGTATTGCCCGGGCGCAATAAATAAAATTTTAACAAACAACTATAAAAATTTTTATTGGATAATGTGACTTTGGACTAACCCGATTAAAAATCGAAACTCGAATAATTTTGTGAGTTGAGTATGAGTTTCACCTTTGTGAGCTTGGTCTGACCCAATTAATGCCTGAAACCCAAATAAATTTGTGAGCCGAGCTTGGATTTTGCAAAACCCGACTCACAAGGCCCAATTGACAGTCCTAATCCCCCATTAATACTATTCATTGATTAACAATTTCAACACTAACAAGAAAATCTAGTCTCTTGTTACTATATTTTCATTTTTTATGTATTAAATTTTTTTATAGTGATGTGGAAATTATCTGAAAATAAGAAAAAATAAATTATGTAATATTTCAATATAATTCATATCAATATATTTCCTAGGAAAAAAAAAGTGATAATGTCCTGAAAGCTAATAAAATATTATTGCTCTGGAGGCTCATTCATTGTTAATGGCACGCGAAAAGTGTAAGAATTAACTAAATTGAGGGCTTATTCTTGTCCATTTTGTCTTCTCTCTCTCTTTTTTTTAGAAAAAAAGTTATTGATTTGGGATTTTATGTTTTTCTATTGTTTTAATATATTTTACATAAAAAAAAAAATTAATTTCTATAAATCACCCTACAGATACTTTCTAAACATCTTTCTTTTTTTAAAGGCTTTTACAACTTTCTAACCATCTTTCTTTTTTAAAGGCTTTCACAGAAAAAATACACATTTAAATGTGTATAAGAGACAGTTTCTGTTCAATCTACTACTTCTGATAATCTAATTTGAGAATGAAATGTACAATCCGGTAAATAACTTGTCATGAACTTTCAGTTTGTTAATTCCTTTTTCCTTTTTATTTTTGCTCTTTTTGAGGATTTTTTTAAATTAATTTATTTATTTATTTTTTATTTTTTTATGGTGGTTTATTCAGATAGAATCCTAGTCTATTCAATATTTGGAGGATTTTTCTACTCTCTTTTTTTTTAATTTATTTTTTTGTTATATATTTTTTTAAAAAAATAATTTACAATACGTCTCCACCTACTCCTTGATGACTCAAACTTATGATATAGATCAAATGAAAAAGCGTAGTTTTTTGAAATAATCCATTGATATTTTTTTAAAAAATTAATTACTCCCCTAATATTTTTACAGATAATATAAAGTAATCTCTCCTAAAATATGTCAATGTAATCTTGCCCCCAAAATTTAACACTTGCATCCATCTCTAATCTGAATTACACTTCGTTATCATTTACTATATATATATATATATATATATATATGATACCACCACTTTAGTGCTCCTCATCAATCACTTTAGAAATTCTTGTTTTTCGCTTTGAAGAATTTACACTATTTCGTTTGTTGATGCACTTCTCCATTGATCATCAACCCTTGTTTTCTCTTTCATAGAAAATTTCAAAGATTTCAATACTTCCTAAAAGATTTGCACCCCATGAAACAAGCCTAGCACCAACAATTAATTAATATTGGAATCATCATTCCATAGTGAGCAAAATTGAAATGTCATCAAGTAAAGCATCCTTAACAAATTATACTATATAGCTAAGTCTTTGGCTATGAAATCCCTCAGCCTATGGTTGTTTCTCATTTTCTTATACTTATCAACCAACAAAAATGTTATTTCAGCCACACATTATAATGAAATTCCAAGGCTTAGTCCAATGCTCCAAAAAGGGATCCTAGCAAAAGACAACCCTATCAGAGAATCTTCACTTAACATACCACAAGGCTGTCAAAAATATTACTATGAGCAACACTTGACCACTTCAACTATAATCCTGAAGTTACACCACATTCCGCCAAAAATATTATATCAACACTAAATTCTGGGGTGGTGCCAAATCAAATTCACCAATATTTGTATATCTTGGTGCTGAACTGGAGTGGATAGCCAACTATTATCTGTTACTTTTCCCATTGAAAATGCCCCTCGATTCAATGTCATCTATGCTGGTGTACATAGAGGTACCCAAAAAAAAATGATATCCTATTCAATAATCATAAGTATTTATTGATTTTGTTGCTTAAGTTTAATTTTAATGACTCTAATCTTCAGCATCGATACTATGGAGAATCAATTCCATCAGGATCATATGAGACGAATTTCGGTTATTTCAGTTCAGCTCAAGCTATAGCTGATTTTGCTGAGGTGTTGATTCACGTCAAAGAAAATTTCACTGCACGTTATTCTCCAATTATCGTTTTTGGTGTATCCTATGGAGGAAGTTAGGATATTTGCATTTGAAAAATATTTAGCTTAGGACGAATTAATTAATGTTTGGGCTGAGTTTCATTTTACAATTAATGATCTTAAATTTATATACAATAATTAATCACTTGTATGACTCTTAAAAATGTTGTTTAGATAAATAAATAATTAATTACTAATTATATTAACCACAAAATATATATTTTGTAATGCTTGCTGCATGGTTCAGGTTAAAGTAAATTCCACACGTTGCTCTTGGAGCATTAGCCTCATTAGCTCCAATTCTTTATTTCAATAACGTCACTGCACAAGATGCTTACTACTCAATTGTCACCAAAGATTTCAAAGTACGTATTACTGTGAATTCATTGACAATTCTTTTGGTCATTAATTTTCATTTCCAATCGTTAAAATGAAAAGAACTGATTAATTAAGAAGCATCTTAATTAATTTCATGGTGGTGCAGGAGGCCAGTGAAAGTTGTTATCAAACAATTCGAACTTCATGGGGTGAAATTGACAAAGTTGCTTCAGAACCCAATGGTCCCGCCATTCTGGGCCAGAAATTCAACATTTGCTCGTAATTATTTTCTGTCCTTTTATCCTCTTTTGCCGTCTCACACAAACTAATAATGAGAATAAGCATTAAAAAATATTACGATCCTAGAATTTAACTTTGACATGTTAAGGATAACTATTATTTTACTTAGTTTTGCTACTAAATCTACTGTTTAATCGAAAAAGGCTGGCTCACAAATTTAAAGACAAAAGGCATAATTGGGTCAGACCAAGCTCACAAATCTGAAACTCATACTCAACTCAAAAAATTATTCTCATTTAAAAATTTTTACAAGCACCAATCAAAAGGGTTTAAAAAAAAAAAACTCATATGTATTGCTATCTAAGTCATTTCAGGGGTTTTATATATCCTGATGTGCTAAAGAGATACTTGAGGCTTGCATATGCACAAACCGCTCAATATAATGCTCCACCCGATTGTCCTGTTACTCAAATATGTGACGACATTGACGGAAAGCCCAACGGAACTGATATTCTGAACCGCATTGCCGCTGGTTTAATTTTTTATTATGCTTATTTCTATAGGCACAAAGGGTGCCTTAATATGAAAGGGCTCACTAATAAAAATAGTCAAAGTCTTTCTGCATTGGCACGTGGTGCCGGTGAATGGAGTTGGCAAGTAAGTTTGTACATTTGAGTTAAGAATTCTTCTAATGTCTCAAGAATTTTATTTATGGTTACTGTCCTAATTTACTCATCTTATAACATGTTATAGATACGAATAAGCTGTAATAAATAATTCTTATCCACATTGTAAATGTGTTAGTTTTAATAATTTTCATTTTTCTAAAGTGTTATTATAATTTTAAATATTACATTGTTCTATTTTAGAATAATGTTTGTTTAAATGAATCAAACAATCGAATGCGAATTGACGTCCTACATTAATACTAAGTTGCATTCAAAATTTATTTGGATATAATCAGATCCCTTGATTTGACACACACTTGAACATCCATCCAAATGAAATTTATTCCATCTTATTTACTACTATACATCAAATTTCTAACAATGCAAAATTTGATTATCAGGCATGCAGCGAAATGGTGTTTCCTTTCGGAATTACAAAAGAAAATAGTATGTTCCCGAAAGCTCCATTTAATTTGATGGCATACATGGTGTCTTGTGAAAAAACATACGGTGTCCCACCTCGACCTGATTGGGCTATCACCTATTATGGAGGCAAAGTATGTTGTTTAATTAATTCAGTCATTTTTCAAAATTATTTAGTTAAATTCTTATTATTACACAATTGAGAAATTTTCTCACTTGTTTTAGTTTGGAAAATAAGGCCAAATAATAATATTATCGATTCCGGTGTTGATGCATCAAAAGCCTATCAAATTTTGCAGGATATAAAATTAGTCCTTCGAAGGTTTGCTAGCAACATCATTTTCTCCAATGGCCTAAGTGATCCATTTAGTGGCGGAGGGTAATTGAAAATGTTATATGTTCATTAATTTAATTATTTTTAAAAGTATTGACTTTTCTTTTTTGTCATTTTACGAACATTTATAATAGTTAATTGTCTCCCTTTCAATTAATGGCAGGGTGGTTGAGGACTTATCTAAGATAGTCTCCTTGCTGTCACTACAACAAATGGTTTGTACCTTCTTGACCATGCTTGTGTAGATGGAGCAACGACTTAATTAGAATTTATTAAATAAAAATATTTGTTATACAAAGTGAGGGTTCCAATTGGTCTGTTGGTCTTTCCCTTTTAGTTTTAACTGATTTTTAAACAATAAAAAAAAATTATTTTCAAAAAACAACTACCAAGAAAAAAGAAACTACCCGTCTCCTTATAAAATATTAATTTTTAATATTTAAAAATTAAAATTTTCAAAAGATAACTACTAACAAATTAAATAAAAAAAAAACCACTAAAAAATTTGGCAACTTATCAAAACAATACACAAAGTGTGTCAAAAAATATTAGTATATTTTCTAGATGAAACTTGTAGATGTATTCTATTAGTCTTGATTAAATATGTAATTAATATTAAGTAAAATACTTGATTAATCTTTAACTTTTTCACATGTATTTTCAAGAAATATTTCTTCAAATGATATATTGAACACATCTCGATCCATGCATGCAGGGTCTCATAGACATTTATATCCTGCCAACAACACAACCGATCCCAAATGGTTGGTTAGGCAACGGAACACTGAACTTCGGATCATTGACGGATGGTTCCAAACCTACTATGCTGATCTTTTTGTGATCAATAAATAAAATAATAAGTTAATTTTGTCAGAGATTAGTATTACATTAATTATTTTCAAGCAAATATAAGGTTGCTTTATGTTGATATCTCAAATAAGATGGTTTGAATTCAGGTCTATATTTAAACTTTTACTATTGATTTGTTATGTTTACAATGACATAGAAAAAGCCTGTATATAGATTTGAATACGAGACATCCTATTATCATTGTACTACTATCTCGATATATTTAAAAAATCAATTAACCTATGTAAGATATATATACAATCTATATAAATAAGAGATATTAACACCTTATGGTCTAAGTGGCATCCAAAATTTAGATGAAATAAATGTATAATACATTTATTTCATCATGTAGATGTGTATAATTAGAGAAGAATCCTACCTGTGATATGGACCAGTATAAATGCTGTAAAGTGTATGTGATGTCTGTCTGAGGACATAAAATATCATTAGTAGTGGCTTTGTTTGAATGATTTTATTTTTCGAATATTATTTTGTAATTATTAATGAATCATATTTTTAATTACTTTTTTTTATTTATTTAATATATACGATGACAAAAAAAAATACTTAAATACTTATTTTAAAAGACATTCAAAATAATATCATAAATAACAGTTATTCAAAGGAAACTAGTACTATGTTTCATTAGAAGTCAGAAGGGTTATTTGGACAACCCTTTTATATATATATATATATATATATATATATATATATATGCAACTTTTGCTTATGATAGACTCAGACATTGTTATTAGTTACTAAGTAAATGGAGATCAATGATTAGTCCTAGACTTTTTTACTACATACAATTTGCTTAATTACACAAGACTATCCTAAGATATGTCTTTCTCAAATGAAAAAATAATAAGATTAATAATCAAAGACTGATATAAGGATCCTTAAAAACCATTTAACTAGTACAAGTTCAAACCATCTAGAATTATTCCTTAGCAAAGTGGGAAAGAAGCATAAGATCCTGTCTCTTATACACACATCTTTTGCTCCAAAACTATTTTGAAGATATTCATTATTTTGGACAAGAATCCTTTCCATTTAAGAGTAAATAAAGGAGTCTCTATATTCTTAAAAAATAAATCAAAACTGTTCATAATTTAAATTATGTTTTATATAGTCTTACAAAAAATAAGAAAAAATAATGATATTTTACCATTTAATTAACGTATTTTATATTTCGTAAAAATTACAAATTTTTACAACGTCCAAATGACATCTAATTCAACTGTGAAGTTTTTTTTGGAATAAATTAATTTTTAAATATGATGATATACTCGACGAGATAAAACTAATGATCTGTTCAGAATATTCTTAGTTTTTGCTATTATTCATATATAAGTAAATTTTGCCCTCAGAACAATGAAGGAAGAGAAACTAAATAGAGACCATCCAAATCCCTATATTTTAGGTCAAAAATGACAAATGTGTTTTGAATTTTTATTATTTCCTCTCCATCCCCCTTCCTCCTTCCCCGACAAGCCCTATTTTTTTCCTAATGGCCATTTGTGGTAACTCTTTGTAACTATGTACAATTTTTTTTTTCTTTTTTAAATCTCACATCTCCTCCTACCCTTAGTAACTCAAACCTATGACTAATAAGTTATAAAAAAAAAAATATCTTATCACCTAAATTGCATTTCATTTTCAATTATGTGTCATATAAAATGATGGTAACATGTAAGGGCAAACGCAGAGATTGTATCCTGAGGGGACAAAACTTAATGGACATGCAATTATAAGAGTTAACTTACATTTTTTAAAAATTTTTAGGCAGCGAAATAAAAATTTTATATGAATACAAATAAAATTTTTTTAAAAAAAATTTAAGGGTAAAAAGTACAAATTTTAGAATCTTGGGGGTGAGTTCTATAAATACCTAGAACCGCCCCTGGTAACATAGAAAAAACAGCTAATTACAAAATTAACCAAATCGGAAAGTTATTATGTACTTGTATGATTAACTAATAATATTATGACAGAAAACACTGGAACACATATTTTCAAATATAATAATTAAATAGTGATAATATTTTCATAACAATAAGGTTATATTTGGATCTTATAAATTTGTGAAAAAATTTAAAATTTATTCATTTATAGTAAGATTTATAAAGTCAACTTGGATGAAATTTAAAATTCAGTTTAATTAAAAAGTTATTTGAAATCTTTTATATCACACTTTTTAGTTATTCATAAACTATGGCTCCATAGATCTGTTCAAAAAATAAATGAATTTCAAATCCTTTTCTAGATTCATTTATCAAACACAACTTAAATGTTTTTTTTTTTAAATGATAGAACAACTTTTCTAATTCGTCAGATGGTCACTATGCCAAAAGGAATCTAGAAATAAAAGATAAGCATGCTTGGTCATGTGGTATATCTAGCTATATATTTTCTAGAGCCAAATAATGGTTCAAGTAGATCTTATTTTCACATTTTTGTTTGAAAGGCTACAATGCATCCAACATCAAAAGCTTGAATAGATATCACAGTACTTGTATTATTAGTTCCATATATAAATGATTTAGTTACCTAAAAACTGTATAATAGATTAGATGTCGGTTTATTATATACATCTATACTGTGTATATAACTCCGCATTACAGAATGAGTTATTATTTTGAATTAATGTAAGTAAGATTACGTAACATTTAATTCTAATTATAAGGTCAATTAGTAAAATCCAATATTGAATTTATCTAAATTTTTTTCTTTATCTATAGAAGCTCCAATAAGGAGAAATATTATTGTTAAATTTTGTCAACATAAATGAAGAAAAAAAAAAGTTTATATAAAGACAATTAGTTCCACTTCAAAGCTTGTTTTACCAAATTCTACAACTGCAATGTAGATTGGGTGTGATAGTCTTGAGATGAGTGAAAAGTAGTCGGAGATCTTACTATTTTTCAATTATTCAACTAGAATACTCACTCTGTAATGCGGAGTGAGTAGCAAAAAATTTTTCTTATGAATAAACCTTAAAAGTAGTTAAGTTTACGATATTTGGTAATAAAGATTCATTAATCACATTAGCTCAACTTATAAAATGTTAGCTCTTCTAACAATCAATTAATGGATGGCTCCGTACATTCATACGAATCGAAGTTATTTATTGTCATTTACGACCCAAAACATATATGAATAGGGATGTAAATGAGTCTAAATAAATTGAATGATTCAAGGCTTCATGTCCACATTTGCTTTGTCTTTTTCAAACCACTATTCATTACTTCGTTTTTTTTTTTTCATTTTTAAACAATTGAAAGTAAAAAAACCCCATTTTTCGTTGCATTTCACCTACGCCTCCACTTCACCAACCTTACCCATCACCAACTCTACCTCCTTCCCCCTCTCTCACCCATCACCGTCTCCATCTTCATCTTCAACTTCTTTCCCTTCCCTCTTTTCCATCTCCCCCACTTCCCTTTTCTCTCCTCTTGGATCGCTTAGGGGGGATAACTGTCCCATCTACCATAGATGTCTAAGATCTCCAAGGAGATTGGAAGGATCTGTCTCTTATACATTATTACTTGTATCTTTGTATGCAGATATGATGAATTGGTGATGGTTTTTTTTTTTTTTTTTAAATAGTAAGAATTTGGTGATTTGAGAATTGAGATCTGGTTTGGTGTGCTTACTGGGTTTCGACATTTTGGCTTTACTCCTTCACGGGTTTTTTTTTTTAAATAAAATAACCGGCGAGTCAAGGTTCAACCAGTTTTTTTTGTTCGCGTTCTTTTACGGTTCTATTCGGTTTTTTTATCCTCCGTATATATAATTGGACCGGACCGGTTGCTCTTCCGGGTCGCGTCTGACCAGTCAAACCAGCTAGTCTAGTTTAGTTTTCAAAACATTGATTAAAAATGAATAACAATTTCTTATAAAAACAAACATAAACGAATAACAGTATGTTATGGATGCGCGGGTTTGATTTTAAATTCTCAAGACTAATTCATTTTACTGTTTGAAATAAATTATTAGTCATGAATTTCAAAAATCCAAAATTAAATGGATTTCAACTATTAAAAATCTTAAATTTCAAATTCACTCTAAAATTTAATCATTTTAAATTCATCCTCAAATTCAAATCCAAATCCATTCATCCAAACAGAATGTAAGAGAGTCCATGCGCGGAGTCGTTCTTCCCTAATTTGTTAAAGATATTTTAGAAGTCTTTTTCTATCGATTAGAAAGACCGAACAGAAGTTTGGAGTATTATTGGATGGCAAAGACTTAGGTAGACCCGATCTTTTGCCCCACTTGTAGACCCTGTGGTGTGATTTAAACCTTAGAGAATCTATGACCTCAGCTGATGTAAGCAAAATTTTTTAAAGTTTAATCCTGACCACGGGTCTACAAGTGGGGCCAAAGATCGAGTCTACCTAAATATTTTCCTTATTGGATTCTAAAACTAGTTGCTGGTTTGAGGGAGTTCAGTAACACTATAAATATTGTGATTTGTTTTTTTTAAAAGAAAAAGAACAAATATTGTGATTTGTGATTTTGAAAATTTTAAATAAGTGGGCAAATTTTAATTATCACTCTTTATAGGATGAGATTTTAGATGAGCATGTGAATGTCTAAAAGATAGATGGTAAGTTTTAAGAATTAAGTAAATAGACAAAGAACAATAGAGTTGAGAAATTGAATAAATAGTTCAATTGATATAGGGATGTTAACATAAACGGTTTGTGACTATTGCATGCAGCACTCCTCTAATTTAAAAAATTATACCTACCTTCCTTGGTTACAGAAAATGAACAGGTAAGAGCAATTAAAGCAGTAAAATCAGGGGAAGTTTGTGTTACTAAATCAGAAAAATTAGGGGAGTGTTTGTAATTTTTAAAATTTGAGAGGTGCTACTTGCAATTGTCAGAAACTTTAGAGGAGGTTTCTGTAAATATCCCATTAATATACAATTAATATCTTCATTTCGCCTATATTTTCATTACTCTACCATGCACATCGACAATAGGAAAATATAGGCGAAATGAAGATTATCTAGTGTATATTTGGCTTATTTACTGGAAATGTATTCCAACCCAACTTGTCGATTTATTATTCTGAATTTTATCGAATTCTAAGTGAGTTTTTATTCAACCAAAAATCAACTATATAGCTTGATATTTAACACTACATCATCTATGGAGCCATAGTTTAGCATCAGTGGAACTCATTCATTACTGTCTACATTAGTTATCAGTTTCATAGATGAAGACATAAATTAATGGTCGTTGATTAGTACTACGAGGGTTTCCTTCCACATTAACTCCCTTGGACCACATCCCAGGAAAAAACAAAATAAATTTGGCAGAAATTATATGTTGCTATCTTGAATATATCTGTACAGAAAGATGTTATTTCTTAGTAATCATATTTCTAGAAGCAATTGAAATTTCAAGCGGGAAAATGATTTATCATGCATGAAGACCAGTGGTAGACGTAGGAATTGAATCTTGGAGTAAAATTCTATTTGACATATTTTTGGAGAGACTATTTTCTAATTTTTGTAAAATTAGAGAGAAAAATCTAATTTAGGTTATTTCTGTCTCTTATACACATCTAAAAAAATTTCAAAAAAAATGATAATATAATTTCGAAACTATTATGAAACATGACTATATAAACATACATTTAATTAAACACAATTTTATTCTTTTTCGTAAAATTTTAAGTGGCCGAAATCTATCTTAAATATGTTAATTTATGCCATGACATCAGGCATGACTGCCTTGTATTGTTCCATTTCCTAAACTCATTTGGTGCCAAGGGATAGTAAGACCCTAAATCATAGGATTAGGATTGAGTCAGCACACCCTAAATTGTTTTTTCTCTGTAATTGGTTCTACCAATAAAAAGATAAAAAATTTGTGCTTCTATTACTCTATTCGGAAAATTTTATAGTGCCGTTAAAGAAATCATTTCATTAGTTTTAAAGTTTGTACAATACAAGTTTTAAAAATACATACCTTGAACTATACAAACCTTCCAAATACAACGTAATAATTCACTCAACAGATGTATAGAATTCTCCTACTCTATATGCTTAAATTCTAAGGGGGAGAGGACTAAAAGTATAAAGATAAGAGCAACAACAACATGTGAAAAAATGGACCAAAAAATGTGGAAAATGGAATTGAGATAATCGTTCAACTTAAACTTAAAGAACCAAAGTATTTTAGTATAATGCTTTGACAACTAAATTAGATGAGTAATTATACTTTACTTTTTAAATTAAATGAATATACATTTTATCCCTCATTGACACTATTTATTGATTAATTTTTCGCTATCAAGAAAATAGATTAATTAAATGGCTGAAATAATCTTACTGCTATATTTTAATTTTTTATGTATTTATTTTTTATAGTGATGTGATAATTATTTAAAAATAAAAAAAATAAACTATGTAATATATTAATTGATATGAATATATTTCCTAGGAAAAAAAGTGATAATTTCCGGACAGCTAATATACTGTTATTCGTTTATGTTTGCTGTCTCTTATACACATCTAGATGTGTATAAGACAGTGTCCGAGTCTCTCATAAGCTTATTCATGTCCATTTTGTCTTCTGTTTTTTTTTTTTTTTAAGAAAAAGTTATTAAGAACGACTCCGCGCATGGACTCTCTTACATTCTGTTTGGACTGTCTCTTATACACATCTAGATGTGTATATCCTTCTGACTTCTAATGAAATATAGTATCGGGTTTACCTAATCCTTGACTTATTCGTAGATGTGTTAAGGACAATTGCTATTTTACTAATTTTGTCATTAAATGTATCGTTTAACAGGAAAATTTTAGACTATGGACTCTGTTCATATATAACACTATGTTGCAAATTCAGAATTAGTCATGTAGTTAGTATAATGATGTGGATTGGGTTGTAGATCTCTTTTCTGGAATTGGTTATGTAGCCAATTATGAAAGACGGGTCTACGAATATACTGTACATAATATTATGGATCTGGTTTAAATGAAATAACATTATGAATCTAATACATTATTAATCTCAAAGAATCAATTACATAATTTAAATGTGTATAAGAGACAGAAAATTTTTACTATTAAAAAAAATGCTTGCAATGTGCACAAGCTTATTTCTCTCAACATAGATGTGTAGTTTGGCATAGAAGATTACATGAAAAGTCAAACAAAACATTAAGTATACTGCTCCTTAGGGTTTAAGCAATGAAACCTCCTTTTAGTTTTCAACTAGAGACTACCTAATTCTTTCTCAGTTTTAGATAAATTGTTTCAAGTAACCTCTTTCGATGAGCTCTTCGATTACATTTTTCAAAGCAAAGCGATGCTGGCTATATAGAGACAGTATTTTTTCCTTTCTTCTTCATGAGCCTGGTAAATTTCTCTGTTCAAAGAAAGAAGGTCTTGAGAGTGGGTAGGAGGACTCAAGTTGAGGTTTAAAGAGAATTTCCCAGGTTTGACCCCGACTTGAGAAGTCATAATCTGCATATCCTCCGTTACACTTTAGATTATGAGGGTTTCTTTCTTAAACCTGTCTACATAGTCTATGAGTAATTCATCTGATTTTTGCTTAAGTATAAGTAGGTATGTCATTGTCTTTAGGATCCTCTTTTGATTTCCAAACTTGTTCAAGAATAAATCTACTAGCTGATCTCAGTTGCGATTGCTCTTGGCCAGTCTGATTAACATTAGACCTTCTCTTATACACATCTAGATGTGTATAAGAGACAGCCCTAACTAAGACAAGACCAAGCATGCTTATCTTATTTAGACTTCTTGCCTTCTTGTACAGATATATCCTATGAAAGCATCTCACTAATGATCACAGAGGGTACTTCTAGCATTACAAAGTTTGGAAAGTATGATATATTCTTTAAATTTAATATTCTATTAAATAGAATGAATTCAAAATCATCCCGTGTGGATCAACCTAAACCAGTCCTTTATGTATACAATTCAACATGCCAACTATTAAACAACGCTCCTTCCCCATATGGAGTTCGGAACCCAAAGGCAATCGTTGAGTGAACTGTATCTTCTTTGTGTTAGTTGACCTAAACCGCACCCTGACTGCTGGGTAGGGCTCGACCTTTTCTTCAACTGAACATTCATTCAACTGAACTCTTCTTTCTTGCCACAAAGAAGAGCTTTTTTTCTGCTGTGGTTTCACTATCTTCCGTTAACGAATTCAAAAAAAATAAGATGACTATAAGCAAAATTTTATATTCTATCTTGCAGCGTATCTTCGTAACTATTGCCAAGCTTATCTTGTCTCGCTTTTGATATCCTTTTTCTTATATCTCCTGAACCAGTCTAAGGTAGTACCCTTGAGGGTTCTGGGAAACTCTCGGTAGAGGATAGCATCAGAGGCTCCCATGGATCTGTACTTCCGTCATAAGAGTCAAAGTAAGGAGTCTGCCACCTTTTAGGAAAAAGTTATCGCATGATATTATCAGTGAAGGGAAGGGAATATTTGTATGTAGTATTCCTTCATTCCTTATCATCCATTCTATTTATTCTGGAGATTTATATAAACATCCTCCCTTTTATGACTATATTATGCTGATCTTTTGAGATCACTAAATAGAATAAGACTTAAATACATATAGATGTGAGATAAGAGACAGGTTATGGTCTAAGTGGCATCCAAATTTAGTTTGAATAACGGTAAACTCACTTTACTTGATATATGCTTTTTGCAGAATTAATGGAGAAATCTACATGTGACATACGCTAGTAGAAATACTATTAATTGTATGTGATATCTGACTGGGAATATAAAATATCATTAATAGTGGCTCTGTATATGAAAATTTAATTGGATGACATTTATTTGTCAAATATTAATTTGTAATCATTACTGAATCATATATTTTAATTATTTTTTTATTTTTCATACACGACATTTGAGAAAAGTAATACAATACTTATTCTAAAAGATAATCAAAATAATATCATAAATAATGACTATTCAAATGGAGTCAGTACTATATTTCATTAGAAGTCAGAAGGATTACCATTTTCTTTTTCTTTTTTCTTTTTTTTTATATACTTTTGCTTATGAGAGACTCGGACAGTGAAAAACTTCACTAAATAAAAAGACAGTTACTACATATAATTTGCTTAATTACACTAGAGAATGATACAACACACAATGATTGAGGTATTTTCCTAAGATATGTTTTTCTCATGAAAAAAAATAATAATAGTAATAATCAAACAGTGACCTTGGAAGGATTAAACCATTTAACTAGTTCAAGTTAATGAACCGAAATTATTCTTTAGCAAATTGGGAAAGAAATTAAGTAGTGAGAGGTTATATAATCAAGGCTAATTAATCTTTGTTCCGAAAACTATTTTGAAGATATTGTCTATTTTGGGATCAAAAATAACAAATACGTTTTCGATTATTATTGCTTGTATGATTAACTAACAAAGTATTATTAACAGAAAACATCGGAACACATATTTTCATATCTAATAATTACAAACTGATAATATTGTCACAATTATAATCTAGTACATAAAAGATAAGCATGCTTGGTCTTGTGGTGTAGACCGTATTTTCTAGAGCCAAACTATGGTTCAAGTAGATCTTCTCTTATTTCACATTTTTGTTTGAAAGGCTGCAATCACGTCCAACATCAAAGGCTTCAATCTTGTTACTGTGCTTGCATTATTAGTTCCATATGCTAAATGATTTAGCTATGAGAAATATTTAGGTAGATTTAATTTATGTTTTATTTTGTAAATCTTGTGATGTAAATTAAATTTTATTAAATAAATGATATTAGTTTATATTTATAAGAAAAAATTTATAATATTTAATTCTGACCGCAAAATTTATAAATAAAACCTAATACTAAATTTATTTAAATATTTTTGTTTATCTATAGAAGCTCCAATAACGGAGAAATATTAATGCAAAATTTTGTCAACATAAATGACGGAAAAAAAAGTTTAATAATAAAGACCATCAGTTCTTCGAAGCTCGTTTTACCCAATTCTACAATTAAAACTAAATTATATATAGAATTTTAAATTTAAACACTGTCTCATATGAACAATCTTTTTATCGAATCAAGTTGGTTTCGATATTTGGTAGTTTGTTTCGCCTAATTACAGCCGTACATATGAAGCAAAAAATTACACATAACAAGAAGTCTTTATGCATGCGCATGTGGTGACTGGGACCCGGTTGCAAGTTACACTATCAAGTTTCTACTTGCTATTAGAAAATGAATCACAATTTCTTATAAAAGGAAACATAAATGAATAAGACAGTCCACGCGTGGAGTCGTTCTTCCCTAAAGTTGTTATCGATATATTAGAAGTCTTTTTCTCTCTTATCGATAAGAAAGACCGAACTCGTTGTTTGAGAGAATTTAATAGCATTACAAATATTATGATTTGTAATTTTTAAAATTATAGATATGTATTCTATAATAATGACATACATCTTCACCTGATAATGTAAAAAATTTTCTACACCAATAATATATAATGTCGCGTGTGTATTATTTAAATTGTAATAAATATTATTTTTATACATGTGAAATATATCGACACTGATGATGTAGAAAATTTTATATACTAAATGTACATGCAAGATTAACCGAATTATTAATTATCACTCTTTATAGAATGAGATTTTAGATAAGCATGTGAATGTTTGAAAAATAGATGGTAAGTTTTAAGAATTAGGTAAATGGACAAATAACAATAGAGTTGAGAAATCGAATAAATAGTTTAATTAATACAGGGATGTTTATATAAATCTCACTTAAGGTTTATGACAATTGCATGCAACACTCCTCTAATTTAAAAAATTACACCTACCTCTCTTAGGTTACATAAAATGAAGGGAGGTAACTAGGCAAGTGTAACTAAAGCAGTAAAATCAGGAGAGGTTTGTGTTACTAAACCAGCAAAATTAGGGGAGTGGTGTAATTTTTAAAATTAGCGACGTATTACTTGCAATTGTCAGAAACTTTAGAGGAGGTTTCTGTAATGATCCCATTAATATACAGTCAATTGTTGAAACGTCTCAGAAACTTCCAAAATCCTTTAACTTTTCTATTTTCCTGTCTTTTTATTTAGTGAAGTTTTTCACTTCTATTTTACATGTGTTATACTTGCGCAAATTTTGGAGTCTGCCATGCATCTCAACAATAGGGGAATATAGGTGAAATGAAGATTATCTAGTGTATATTTGGCTTATTTATTGGAATTGTATTCCAACCCAACTTGTCAATTTATTATACTGAGTTGATTTTTAAGTGAGTTTTTATTCAAACAAAAATCAAATATACAGTTCGATATATAACACTACATCTATATAGAGCCATATCCATTTAAAATCACTGGAACTCATTCAAGATTGTCACCATTAGTTAAGTTATCAGTTTCATAGATAAAGACATAAAGTAGTGGGGAAAAAAATAATAATAAGACTAATGGTCGTTGATTAGTCTACTAGGATTGTCTTCCAAATTAACACGCTTTGACCACTTCAAGGCAAAAATAAAATAAAATGCGGCAGAAATTATATGTTGCTATCTTGAATATATCTGTATATCAAGATGTTATTTATTAAAGTACTTATATTTCTAGAAGAAAATTGAAATTTCCAGTTGAATAATGATTTATCATGCATGAAGATCAGTGGTAAACGCATCTAGTTAGACCTTGAGGTTAAGAGACAGGATGATAAAGTGAGTGAGGGACTATTTTACAATCCTAGTAGACTAATCAACGACTAAAAGTCTAATGAAAGCCTCTGAATCAGTAGAAATTTTATTGTCTGGTCAAGAATAATAATATATATTTTGAAACTATTAGGGAATATGACTATGTAAACATACATTTAAACACAATTTTATTCTTTTTTGTAAAATTTTAAGTGGCCAAAATCTATCTTAAATATGTTAATTTATGCCATGATATCAGGCATGACTGCCTAGTTTTCCATTTCCAAAACTCATTTGGTGCCGAGGGACAATAAGACCCGAAATCATAGGAGGATTCATTCGTCATCCCCTAAATTGTTGTTCCTTTTTATTTGTTTCTACCAATAAAAATTAAAAACTCGTGCCTCTATTATGTGTATAAGAGACAGCTATAGTTTTTAAAATTAATGGGATGATTGCTGACTATAGAAACTGTCTCTTATAATACTTTGTTAGCTATATGTACAAAATTTTAAAGTACAACAAAATGCTTCTCTCAATGAAACTTTAAAATTATCCTACTCTGTGTAGCTAAATTCGAAAGGGAAGAGGAATAAAAGTAGAAAGATAAGAGCAACAACATGCAAAAAAATGGACCTAAAAAATGCGAGATGGAATTGAGATAATCGTTCAACTTAAGGATTATTTTAAAGAACCAAAGTAATTTAGTTTCCTTCGTTTAGGGATGAACACGAATCCAGTTAATCGAATTTGCAATCATTTTCATTTTCATATTAAAAATTCAAAATTGATTAAGTGACATTTTGTAAATTGAAAATCGATTACGAAACTAAAATTGAGTTTTAAATTCGAAATTAATCGAATTTTTTAATTCAATTTGATATTTGACTTCTCGTATGCATATTTTTTGGACAAATATATGTATAGATTTTCAAATTCAAAATCTTTCAATAAAAATTTTTGGCACTTGCAGTTAGAGCAAGTTGAAAACTTACAAGTTACTTCATCTTTTTTAAGTAAATATACTTTTTATATAATATGATTTTGCAAAATGTGTATAATTTTACTTATCAAATACATTATAGAATGTAATTAACTGGATATATGTTCATACAAATGATATTATACACTGACACAAACACACGTATGTATATAATTTGTATATCTAAAGTCTTAATAAAACATTGCATCCATCCAAGTATGATATAATTTTGATAATATAGAATTATAAATTATTTTATTGCTAGTTGAATTTTGCTTTAAATAAGTTTTTTCAATTTTTGTATTGAGGATTTCAATCCAATATTAATGGTAAATTGGCAAATGTGGTTAATCGAATTAAAAACTGATTACCGAATTTGAATTTGGTTAACCGAATTTTTTTTTAAATTAAATTCAAAATTAAAATTAATTAATAATTTTATAACTCATATTTAAATTTTGGCCGACTAACCGATTCTCATCCCTACCTTTGTCTAAACCTTCGTATGATGGTTTGAGAGTTGGTTAACAGCCAGAGGTCCACTTTTTAGGGTGATGATCTCTTATTTTTGTGTTTTTATTATTGGAATATTATTGGTTTTCAGAACTTCTCGGATGTATTATGACCTAATCAATTTATATAGCTTCCAAACCAACAATTTCTTTTAGAATTGGACCAGTTTCCTTTCTGTTTTAAACTCCCAAAGATGGGACCAACCAATTGTTGTAAAAGCAAACTAAAGTTGTGATAATTCTAAAAGAATCAAGAATGGGCATGGTTACAAAAAAAATGAAGATAATATCTTGCCAAATGAAGTGTAATAACATGTAAATGTTGCTGTAAGTCCTTTAAATGCAATTTTACAAATAACAAAAAGGAAATAAATCGAACTAAATAAGATCAAATGTCCCTCGTTTGCAACTGAAATTTTTTTTTAGCAATCTAGGTTAAAGTATTTTTTTTTAAAAAAAAATTCCACTTCTATTCCTACCTCTTTGTGACTTAAATTCATGACCAATAAGTCATAAAAGAATTTCTCACCACCTAATCTACACTTTGTTTGTCAAAGTATGTTAATTAAATTTTAGTTGGAGAAAATCCACAAATTTGTAATAGTTTTTTTTTCTTTAATACTACTTAATTTGGTAGCCTTAGATTGACTGGATTCAGATTGTAATAGCTAAAATAATCTGAATCCAGTCAGTCTAAAGTACCAAAAAATTAAGTGGTAGTATTAAAGAACTTAATCCACGGAAAATGTCTAAATTATTCAACCAATTCACTGGCTTAATTGACCCACTGTTATTTGTTCAGCTCAAAATCGGACGCAACAATTTTACTGATTTTCCACTCAATTAACCAATTCAATTAACAAAGCAGCTCGGGAAGGCCAGATCTTATTATTAAAACCAAAATTAAAAATAAGTCAATTGCATCTTCGTCTTCTTTTTTCCGATTTGAATAACTTTCATAAGTCTTTCTCAAAGTTCAACTTGTTCATAAATTTCCAAGATGTTATTGTCGAACGACATGTAAGAAAAGTCCGTCCTGGTTACCCAGCTTAATTTCATTTTAAAACATAATTGTGGTGATAAATTATCAAATTGAGGAAAATAATGATTCAATCGAGATAATGTTATTTAATTTTAACAATATAAACATGTAAATCAGAAGTACGTACATCTGAATTTACAGAATAGCAAGGTGAATTCCACTTTGCAAACCTTCAACATTTTATCGGTTTTTAAATTAATTGCACTCTATAAAATTTTAATTGCAACCACTGTCTCACCTTATACCATCTAGATCAAGGTTATTCAGATGCTGTCTTTATATACATCTAGTGCCTTAATATAGACAAGGAGTGGCCTTGAACCGAGGGGCATAAAAAATAAGATAGAACCTTTTTAAAAAAAGGTTCTAGGTGCAATGTAAAATGGACCTATTTTATTTTGCATCTCTCAACTTAGAGAAATACTCACTTTACATCTTAAATTTTAATTTTAGATATTTTGTACCTTCAACTTTCAAATTGATTTTCACTTTAATCCTTTTTTTAACACCGTCAAAAAAGGTAACGAAATCATTAATACATCCGAGAAAATTTTTGTACATTCCTGTTGAATTTGTTGTAGATACAAAAAAATTTCGTTAACTTTTTAGACAGTGTTAAAAAAAAGATTAAAATAAGATAAATTTGAGAGTTTGTAATGTAAAATGTCCAAAACTAAAGTCCTTGAGATATAAAGCAATAATCGAATATAAGTAAAGAAATACAAAATAGAATTAGTCGATATAAAATTGACAACACCTAGTCAATTATAAACTTACAAATTTAACTTTTTCCTTCAATCCAACAATCAATTCCACATTGACCATATGCACCAACAAAATAACATCTCAAATATGAATTAAACATCTACCAAATGCAAGATATTTAAACAACATATGCAAGTTACTCATTTTCAAGAAGATTATACGTATGTATAGTTTTCCACCAAATTCTCATCGTCCTTCATTCCAAACCAATATAGTCAACTAGAGCAAGCATTATTGACGATGGAACTCCAACGAATGATCCCTAGTCCAATTCACTTGTTTATCCAAATTAATTTTCTATTTTTTGTTGGATTAATTCCTGTATCCTGTACCCCAACAGTAACCATTTTCTACGTTACTCCTGTATATATTCTTTTGATCCTTTTACACACGAATATTTTTTTTCTTATCATTTAAGTTCAATCCTTAACAGAAGCCATAGATCAATTGATGAAATCTTTTAACTATTGTGTTGCAGTGTTAAGAAAATATTATTGTCCAAAGTGGTCAAGAAAAAGAGACTTGAAACACAACGTGGAAATTGGTAACAACTTGGGGATGCCAAGTAAAAGTTACCCAAAAAAAAAAAAAAGGAAATGTGATGATGTAATTGATTCTTAATCACATATCATCTTAAGAAATTAGGCATAACAAATTGAAACCCTTTCCCTCTATTTTGTGGTTGACTTGATTTTTCTGTTTTTTTCGATATTTTAAAATTCGGACAGGTGATTGAATCGATAGAATTTTCTGTTCTCAATTTAAGTAATTCAACCGATTCAACGATTTAGGGAGATAATTAAATAAATATTAAAAAATTCCATTAAATCATAATTTTTAGTTGCTCAGGTGATGGACAACGTGTGTTTTTAACATTGAGGTCCAAGGTTCAAGCATTTCTTGTCCACCATTTCTTCTCTTTTTTTTCACAAAATACTCTTCATTACTATTTTTTTTTTTTTCATTTTTAAACAATTCAAAATAAAAAGAAAACCCTATTTTTCTTCCCCTATTCCTTTTCTATTGTGCCTTCTCCCTCACCCATCACCAACTCTACCTCCTTCCCCTCTCTAGACCCATCACCATCTCTATTTCTATCTTCATCTTTTTCCCCTTCCCCCTCTCTTCTTCATCTCTAATGGTTCTCTTCCCTCTCTTCTCCATCTGCCCCCTTCGTCTCCCTCTCTTCCACTCTTGGCTCCCCAACTTCCACTGCCCCATCCCCACCATCTAGTCTGTCTTCTCCACCCCTTCCCAAGGATCTATTTTTTTCCCTTTTTGTATGTAAATTTGATGAATTTGGTGATGGATTTTTTTAAAATCGTAAGAATTTTGGTTATTTGAGCTTTGGTCTAGTGTTACTGTGTTTTGACGATTTGGACATTGCAATTTCACTTTAAAAAAAAAAAAAAAAAACACCAAAAGTAAAAAATCGACAAGATCATGATTGAACCAATTTTTTTATGATTCACGATTTTTTACGGTTCTATTCAGTTTTTACTACAATCCGGATATATAGTTGGAACGAACCGATAACTTTTCCAAATCACGATCCAACCAGTCGAATTCACCGATCTAGTTTGACTTTTAAAACATTGGTTTTTCATTTAGATGTGTATCCATACTCCATAATTGCATACAATTTCTAGAAGTGTGGCCAAGCAAATGATAAGATAACATAAAATTAAGAATCACATCAACTTTAATTTATGGACCTAATTATAATATAACCAAATAAACCATGATGTGTTCTTCGCATGTGTCTCTATAAATTCACACAATGGACACAAACTTAAAAAAGTACCAAACCACATATCCACTAAGGAGCTCTCAAAGTCTCTTTGGCCATGGATTCTCTCTACAGCCTATTATATCAATGGCTCCCTCTTCTCCTCCTATGCTTCTCAACTTCCATTTCATCAGCAACAAATCTCCATAATAAAATACGCCCAATTCTCAGTCCACTAAGGAGAACAAATCTACTTGGCCCTGATGATGATACCCTTAGTACATCTTCTCTTTCAGAAGACTTCACAACATATTTTTATGAACAAACATTAGACCACTTTAATTATAACCCACAAAGCTATACAAAATTCAAACAAAGTTACGTGATTAATTATAAATATTGGGGTGGGGCGAGTTCAAACTCACCAATCTTTGTATATCTTGGTGCTGAAGCCCCTTTGGTTGGTGATATACCAATTATTGGTTTTCTTACCGATAATGCCCCTCGGTTCAAGGCCCTCCTTGTCTATATTGAGGCACGTACTACATAATACATTTGTACATTTTCTCGGATGTATTAATGATTTAAACAAAAGGGTTACGTTGGTCTTACTTCTTGATGCAGCATAGGTTTTATGGAAATTCAATTCCACTTGGAACAATGGAAAAAGCTATGGAAAATGAGACCATTCGGGGCTATTTCAACTCGGCTCAAGCTTTGAGCTGATTATGCAGAAGTTCTATTGTACGTAAAAGATAAATTATCTGCTCATAATTCTCCGGTTATCGTCGTTGGCGCATCATATGGAGGAAGTATGTGTGTATGGATTATGAAGCTTGTTATACAATTTTTCTTAGCCTTTTTTTTTCTTTTTTCTTTTTTTATTAAATACAGGATATACCGTTAATCTTTGCTTACTCCTTAACTACTCGAACCCGAACCCATGACTGTTCATGTAGTTGAATACTTTTCCATTTTGATTTGGCAGTGTTGGCTTCGTGGTTTCGGCTAAAATATCCTCATGTTGCTCTTGGTGCATTAGCCTCATCAGCTCCCATTCTTTACTTTGATGACATTACACCACAAAATGGATACTATTCCAGAGTGACTAAAGACTTTAAAGTAAATGATCATAGCATAGTTTAGTTGGTTATATATTTTTTGTATTTTTATGGTGAATATGTTAACCTTTTTTTGTTGATTACGACAGGAAGCCAGTGAGCATTATTAAAAGTGTTACCGAACTATACGAAAATCGTGGTCTGAGATTGACACAGTTGCTTCAAAACCAAATGGTCTCTCTATTCTCAGCCAAAAATTCAAGACATGCTCGTAATATTCTTTTCCGTAATTACTTCCATTTTCTTTTATCATTGTATTAAGATGCTCTAGGAAATTATATCCATAAATTACACAAATAATGAATCAAATCAAGTAAGAATAACAATCATAATAACCATTTCTGTCGTAATGCAATTTATAAAAATAGAGTTGTATAAGAACTATTAGGCAGCCAAGATTTTATCAGATAATTTTTGACCTAGATGGCATAAAGATATTACTAGATATTATGTTTTCTTGTCAGCTGACAAATTATGTTTTAGTTTTTTTTAAGGTTATAGTTGCAAGATTGTAAGAGATTTCTTTGTGCACTTGATATATAATTTTGTTTGGAAATCTATTTTAAATGCATGGTAGGTAATAAGTATTTAAATGTCCAATATTCTTTTTTTTTTGTGTTTTGGCCATGTATCGAATAACATATACATAAAATGTTTCCGATACTAATTGAGTAGGAAAGATTAAACCAAAATGTAAATATATGTATACAGATACTATACTAATAACAATGTGTCGTATAACTTACCAAACATTACGATAAATGTGTTGATGAAGCCCCAGAAATCAAAAAATTAAGCCCAACAATATGTGTTGATGAAGCCCAAGAAATAAAAAAATTAAGCCCAACATGTTGATGAAGATCTAATCAAAAAAATTTAACTGAAATGCACATCCTTGATAATTTGCCAGGCACTTGAATAGTTCGTCTGAGCTAAAGGATTACTTGGACTCAATGTACTCGGCCGCCGCTCAGTATAACCAACCGCCGGATTATCCCGTGACTCAGGTATGTAGTGGGATTGATAAAGCAGATAAAGGAAGTGATATTCTTGGCCGCATATTTGCTGGTGTTATTTCTTACAATGGTAATCAGTCATGCTACGACACATTGGTCTATTCTCGGCACAAGCCAAACAATGGTTGGATGGAGTTGGCAAGTAAGTTATTTCATTTAACTCTTTTAGAATCTTTTTTTTAATGATAACTATAATTAGAAGAGTTTTGTTCATAGATGAAATACGAGCCGAACAAACAGATTCGTGGCATGACCAATCAATTCAGAGGGTCCTATCTATAATATGATAGGTTTCGCAATATGAAATAGTTCATTCAGAAATGAAACACCAATCTGAAATATTTGTTTAATTAATTAAAGAAAAATGTTTGACTAGATACTCGAGTTCAATTAGCATGTCCCTTAGCTAGAAATCATTTTCACTCGAAAAGTTTTTTTTTTTTTTTTTTTTTTTAAATTTTTCAGACATGCAGTGAAATGGTAATGCCAATTGGGCGTGGCAGCAATGATACAATGTTCCCAGCGTCACCTTTCATCTTAGAGGATTTTATTAAGAACTGCAAAAGCACATACGGGGTCTCACCTCGACCTCATTGGATCACAACTTATCTCATGCTACAAATGAGTGGTCATTTTCTTGGTTATTTTTCATCAAATTTACATTATTCAGTACGTGCCTCAATATCATCAGTTTCATTTTTATTTTTTTTTATCAAACTGAAGGATATAAAATTGGTTCTTCAAAGATTTGCTAGCAACATCATATTCTCCAACGGCTTGAGAGATCCGTATAGTAGTGGCGGGTAACAAAAAAGGACAATTCTTTTTTTTTTAATTGCTACTTTGTTGGTTTTTGCGTGTAGATTTACATGTTTGATACATCAAATTAATTTGGCTAACTTTCTCAATCACAGAGTGCTAGAGAACTTATCAAGCAATCTCCTTGCGGTCTATACAGTAAAAGGTTCGTTGATAAATTTTTTCAAGCCCAAAAAAAAAAAAAAAAAAAAAAAAAGACATGCGCAAATATTTTGCATCTTTTTAATATTCTTAATTAGATAGATGTGATGGTATAACCAAATAATCTATAAATTAATTAAGCATGATAATATAATATAGCATATTTAATTATGTTTTCTACAGATGTGTGTCCGTTAGACTAATGATGGCTTTGTATTTGAGAAATAATCCTTTGTAGGAAATATTGTCCTTGACATACTACCAGCGCAAAAAAGTGATCCTTGGTGGTTGGTTGCACAAAGAAAAAATGAGGTTGAGATTATTGAAGGATGGATCAAAGAATACTATGCTGATCTTCTTGCCATCAGAAACGAAAAAGATGCTTAAATCTTTTTTTTTTTAAAGAACCACATACAAATAAAGCATCTTTGGAATTGTTTGGAGTTGCATAGACTGAATTAAAAGGTATGGTAACTTAATGGAACCATAAATTTTTCGTTAAGACATAAAAGTTATATTATTATTGACCATATGCCCTAGCTGCTTTTATTTTCCTTTTTTTTAACTTAATTTTTCAGATTAACATGTGTCAAAAATTTAACTAGATAATTTTTAAGTTTCCAATTTTGATTCCAGTGCAGTATCATGATTCACAAAAATCAATCAGAAAACCAAACTGTAAAGTACATTAATTAACAACGTCTAATTATGTGTCTAATTAAAACACAGATAGATAGCACCTATGTTTTTATTTTAAGGTTCTTAATGATTCTCTTGTAACTTCAAGGTTCATGAAAAGAATATAACAAATTGAGAAATCAAATACTCAGCATTCAACTTTCTTAACTGAAAAAGGTTGCTTGGAAATAAACTATAGGGGCATTCCATTAGTTTCGTTTTATTACAATTACAAAACTATTTTGATTATTTGGTATGCACTAGACACGACTCTAGGTTTTTTACCTAACCCTTTTAAAACCAAACAAAGAGGTGTTCTTTGCGTGATTTGAAAATAAAATTAAGTTATGACAAAAGTATTTCGTGTTAATAACATACAAATCTAGAAATCATATAAGTATTCTACTGGGATAACAAAAATGTAGACCTTTACTACTGTCTCTTATAACACATCTAGATGTGTATAATCCTGCACAGCTCCATATGGGATAACAAAAAGCATGTAGAAAATTCTTATACACATCTAGATGTGTATAAGAGACAGATACAATTCACTAAATAAGAAATAAAATTCGATCAAACATCTAAAATTAGGGATTGATTATTGAATATAATCGTTTTCTTACGTGAATTAATTTTGATGAGTAATTTTGAATTTTTAATTTTATAAATTATTTCTCATAAAAATAGTTTTAATGAAGGAAAATAATTCATGAAAAATTAATTTTCATTGGTTCTCATTAAATAATTAAAGGGAGACCTCATTGAGTGATATCCGTCATCCACTATGTTAGTATTACTTAAGAAGGAATGAAGAAATGCCCCATGGTCCCCATCATCAGCATTATCAACATCTAGTATAAGAGACATGTTTGTGGGAAGCTATGAGAGCCCACCCAATGGAAACTGCAAATTTTTCCAATTCTCGAAAGTGATCATTCAACCGTTCATTCATATTTAGGTCAACTTATTCCCACTGCCTCTCAACTCAAAGTAATATCCTCTACTTTTACTGAAAGTAGCAATGTAAGAAATAACACGAGTACTGAATTGTTATTGACATATAGTATCTGTCCTTATACACATCTATCAATGTGTTAAGAGACTGCTGTCTCTTATACACATCTAATGTGTATAAGATACAGGTGGGCTATATATCTAGTATATATACAATCTTAAGGAAATACGGTATCATTACAAACGTCATGATTTGTAATTTTGAAAATTATACACACAATCGATACGATTGTAAATTTTAATGACCACTCTTTGTAGCATGAGATTTTAGAGCTCTGCAAAATAGAGAGTGTATATATATATATATATGTGTGTGTGTGTGTCTAAATTTTGTAAATAGATAAAAAGACAAAGAACATTAGAGTTGAGAAATGGAATAAATTAGTTTAATTAATATACAATCAATTGTTGAGAAGTGTCAGAAACTTCCAAACTCCTATAACTTTTCTATTTTCCTCTCTTTTTAGTTAGTGAAGTTCTTTCACTTCTATTTTACATTTGTGACCAGTTCCTGTATATATATATTTACACAAATACCATGCATATCGACAATAGGGAAATATAGGCGAAATGAAGATTATCTAGTGTATATATATTTGGCTTACTTATTGGAAATGTATTCCAACCCAACTTGTCAATTTTTTATTCTGAGTTGAATACTTTTTACACAGTTTTTATTCAAACAAAACTCAAATATATAGCTTAATATTATAACACTACATCGTCTACAGAGCCATAGTTTAGCATCACTGAACTCATTCAAGATTGTCTCCGTTGTATAAGTTATCAGTTTCTTAGATAAAGACATGTAGCAGCAGAAAAAAAATAAGAACAGTACTCGTTGATCAGTATTACTAGGGTTTCCTTTCACATTAAGGGTCCGAGTGGTTCACGAGCTCACAATTAATTTTGGGATGAGTCATTCTCAAATGATTAATTCTGTTATCTAGTGTTTGATTGATATTGAATTGATGAGATATTTTAAAAATACTAACCATCTTACAATTATTTGAGGATCGGATGAAATCATATTACTATTTTACAAACCAACATACTCCTAAATTTGTACTTTATTTTTAGTAATCCAACGAATAATATTATTAATTATAATATGCTAAAAATAAATGCAAGAATTAAATAAATTATTATTATATAGAATAATTAATGGTGTTCATTTCGATCCAATAACCCGAAAAAACTTGTTAATCCAGTCTATTTCAAACCATAAAAATTGAGAATTTGAATTAGATAATATTACTGGCTCGGGTTTTAGGATTATTGGGTCAATAGTTTGCGACCCAATATAACTTGACCCTAATGCATATATAAGGTCAATTATATAATTTTACATATTATGAATTAATAATAGGGACTTTTACTCCTATACTCATTTGTAAATGCATATGTGCTATTAGTAGTTTTTTTATTTTTTAAATCAATTTTGTAATTTTACATTCTCCTATCTTGATATTAAATAATTTTTTCTTGTATCCTACTCATTTATAGGGGTATTTGTGTAAATTAGGAAATCAATTTTTTTATTTTTTAAAGTTTTGAAGCACAAAATTGCCATAAATGTATTAGGTCAGGTACCATATTAAATGATCGAATATCATGTCCCCATTTAAATTCTGGTGGAATCGCCCATTGGACATATAAACCTAATACCAGATCTATGAATATCCCTATAATCTAATATGACATTATATGATGGAGGGTTATAAAGTTTGTTAGAGATAAATTAGTCAAAATTTTTGTTATCCCATATAGGAGTCATCTAGGATTACTGTAATATCACCGCCCCATAGTATTATTTTATCCCTTTCACAAGGTTTTAATTGGATTAGTTGGGATAACAATACCATGTCAAAAAATAACCAAACATGGAATGTCATGGGATTAATTATCTAATCACACATCATCCCATAAACTAAACTGTCCCTAACTCCCTAATTTGACCACTTCAAGGAAAAAAATAAATTTGGCAGAAATTATATGTTGCTGTCTTGAATATATCTGTATAGTCAAAATGTTATTTTTAGAAAAGTAATCCTACTTCTAGAAGAAAATTGAAATTTCAAGGGGAATAATGATTTATCATGCGTGTGGACAGTGACAGATACAAGAGTTGGACTTTAATTGGAAATAGAATTATATTAACATGTTTTTGGAGAGACTATTTTATCATTTTTGTAAAATTTTAGAAGAATAAAGTCTAATTTTTATGAGAATATAATTAAAATTTAAAAAAAAATTCAAGAAAAATAATATAATTTCGGAACTCGAGTATAAACATATCTTTAAACACAATTTTATTCTTTGTTGTAAAATTGTAAGTGGCCAAAATCAAACTTAAATATGTTAATTTTACGCCACGACATCAGGCATGACTGCCTTGTATCGTTCCATTTCCAAAACTCATTTGGTGTTAATAAGACCCTAAATTGTTTATCCTTTTCAATTATTTCGACCAATAAAAAGATAAAAATTCATGCCTTTATATACTTAAATTGGAATGGGAAGAAAACTAAATCTAGAAAGATAAGAGCAACAACATGAGAAAAAATGGACCTGAAAAAATGTGAAAAAATGGAATTGAGATAAGGGAAATCGCTGAAATAGTCCTTAAACTTTTTTACTTTAGCCAAAATAGTCCCTCAACTTTTTTTGTAGCCAAAATGGTCCTCCAACTTTTATTTTTTAGCCAAGATAGTCCTTTCATGTGAAATTTATAAAAAAAAAAATAAAAAATAAAAATTTATGGTGACTACACCATAAAAGGACTTTTTTGGCTAAAAAATCCAAAAGTTAAAGGACTATTCTGGCTAAAAAAAAAGTTGAAGGACTATTCTGGCTAAAAAGAAAGTTGAGGGACTATTCTGGCTAAAGTACAAAAGTTGAGGGACTATTTTGGCGATTTTCCCTTGAGATAATTGTACAACTTAAAGAACCAAAGTGAATTCGTTTCCTTTGTCTACACATTGGGATGGAGGATTGGGAGTTTTTTTAACAAAGCATTTCTTGTTAGACAAAGGTCAATTTTTTCTCTTGATGATGATTTTATTTGATAAAAATTTGTGTTTATTTATTTAATTTTTTTTTTTCAAAACTTCTAAGGTGTTTTATGAATCAAATCAGTTTATATAGCTTCCAAACCAACAATATTTCAAATTGTTCGTGATTTGCTAACTATTCTAATTTTTACGATTGCACAGAAAAGCACTTTTAGTATAGGTAAAAGATCTAGTTTTAGATGAAAGAACAGCTCAAATAGCACCTTCAACTTTGGAAATGTTGACGTGCTTAAAGGACAATTTTGGTTAGACGCTGAAAAAAGTTTAGGCATGATACAAGACTTCAAAAACGATGAAGGTAGTAATTTACCAAATTGGTGTATAATATACATAGAATATTAATGTTTACTACCTGTTTATTTGGAGGTAAGGTTTTATATAGTCCTTATTATGTATATAGTTAATAACCATTAATTTTTTAAATTCTTAAATTAGTTTTATAATTTGTAATTATTTGGAGGTAAGGTTCAATGTCCCCCTACTTGTACCTTTTTTTTATAATATTAATATACATGGTAGGGGTTTATGCCAAATTGCCCACCATCTCAAGGTGATTTTTTTTAATTATATATATTTTTACTCTATAATTAATAAATAATAAATTATAATAATAAGTATTGACTTATACTACTAAGTACTAACTTGGTCTATAAATACTAATTTGGAATGGAATATAAAGTACGAATGACTAAATTATAACTTAATGAATTACTTACTAATGATTAATAAGTTAACAATATTTAATTATAAGTACTAATTTCAAGTGGTAAATTTCAAATAATAAGTAGTAAATTGGACTAATTTATTATAAGAAGTACTATAATATTTATGTACTTTCCTCTTAGACTAATAAGTAACAAATTAAATAATAAGTAATAACTTTGAGTAAAAAAAGAAATACCTTGTAAATATTAATTTAGAATAAAATAAAGAATTACTTGGTCTAATAACTAAAAATAATAATATGTAATTATTTGTACTAATAAGCATTGAAAATTAAAATACTAATTAGCAGTAACTTCAAATAATAAGTAATTATTTGAAATAATAAGTAGGAAATTGGGATATTATGTAGTAACATAATTTAATAAGTAATAATTTGTTTCTCCTAATTGTAACTTATATGATAAGAATTGAAAAATGAGTACTAATTAATAATAAATTCTGTCTCTTAATAGGTAATAATTTAGACTATTAAATATTATATTTGAAATAAGAAATAAAATAATTAATAATTTGATATAATTTGGAGGTATTAATCAAGAGTGGAGTAGACCATGGGCAAGCCCAAACCCGCCAAATATTTTTCATTCTGATGACCGCTTTTGGATTGACTGGTTTTGGACTCAACACCTTTCCAATTTGACACATCGACCCCTCCTCTGTTGTAGACCTATTAGATATTTTGGAGATTACATGATCTTAATCCTGTTCCTCTGTAATCTTAAGTTTGTCTTACAAAAAATTTAATAATACTTAACTATTTACTCTTTGAAATGATTAAAAATAAATAATTTTTATTATTTTTTAATTAATTTATAATATTTACTTCGTAATGTAAAATAAATAGTAAAGAATTTTATTCACCTCAAAGTCCGCAACCTTCAAGGGTACGAATCACAACAATCCGAACTGCAAAATTGGATCTGTAGAGATATTAAAAAAAAAAAACAACGATGACGACAACAACAAAGGAACTAGACACAAATAGAGACAACTAAGAAAAAGGATAATTAGAAAACTAGACGCTAAAGAGACAGGTTAGTACGTACCTTCCAATATAGACAAGTATAAAGGCAGACCAAACAAGATTAAGGACAAAAAGTTCAAAATTAAAATAAAATAAAATAAAACAAGACGGCAATAGACCAAACGGAAAATAATTTTATTAGTCTCTCACATTTCATATTTATATTTTTTTAATCTTTCATACTTTAAATGATGTATTTAATTTCATTACAAATTCAAAATATACTATTTTAGTCTCTCGACATAATTATTAATATATTTTGTTCTAAAATACTTATATGTGTATCGAATGTTACATTTTTCATAGACGAAATTGGCAACACTCAAATTTTAAATATTAAACAACACTACCTAAAACTTCCATCACTACCACCTTAAAATTCTCACCTACCATCATCACCCCAAAATTCTCACCTCCCTTACTGCTTTTCCTCTTCCAACTCTACTCCAACAGCTTCAGTCCTCTTCCCTTTAGGACAATTTATAGTTTAAGGTCATGTATTATCAATTTTACACTTGATTACAGATTCTTAGTACATTTTATAGGCGTGTAATATTTTAGACCAAAATATATTCGTAATTATATCGAAAAATCAAAATAATACATTTTAAATTTATGAGAATTAAAATATATCATTTTAAATATAAAAAATTAAAAAATTATAAATATAAAATATGAGAAATTATTAACGTCATCTTTCCTAAACCAAAACAACCATTATAGTAAAACTAGAAGTGACAAAAGTCTGCAGGCGCAAGATAAGACCCAGAGAGAGAGAGAACTCTCATGAGACTTTTCTTTTAATTAATCAAAAACTTTCAATAGTTGTTCGTTTACTGATTCCCATTCAACCAATTCAATTATCAAATAAAAAAATCGGATTTGAAGTGAAATCTATATCGGTTGTAAACTGTGTCTTATACACATCCAATGTGTAATGTTAACAGTAAGCCAATTGTAACAATGTTAAAAGTCCGTTAGCTAACCCCAGCTTAACTTTGTATACAATAATAATTACTGTATAATTGACCTTTACGGAACTAACAGCATTTATAATATAATATGATTCTAGGTAAGCAATATGGTAAGTCTTACAATATTTAGAATAAAAATTTGTCAATGACTACGTACCATATATTTGAACAGTGAATTCCACTTTGTATCATCAATTTATCAATTTTTACATTGCACTCTAAACTTTCTTTTAACCACTTTACACTTTAATATTTTTTTTCCTCCCTAACTATAAAAATTATCTACTATTAAAAAAAATTTCTTCACAACTATTAAAAGCCTATGAACTAATGGAAATTTTTAATAGTTAAAAAGCAAATGACTTGAACACTGACCACATCCAACCAAAAAAAAAAAAAACAAACATTTCAAATATAAATTAAACATTCCATCTCATCCAAGAGATTTAAATAACACATGCAAACTAAGACTGAATTTCATTTTCAAGAAGATCATCCGTATGTATAGTTTCCCTACCAAATCTTATTATAGTCCGAACCAACAAATTCAACTAGATAAGGATCATTAATAGGAACTTCAATGAATGATCTCTAAGTTCCTTATTGTCCAATCCACTTGTTTCTCTAATTAGTCTTCTATTTTTCTTTGGGTTAATTTCTTTTTGCACCCCAATTGTTCCTATTTTCCACATTGCACCTCGAACATTCTTTATCACTTTACACACTATTATTTATTTTCATACCACTTGAGTCCAACTGCTAAAAGAAACCACTGAATTTATGAAATCTTTTAACTATTGGGCTGAAGTGACAAGAAAATAGTACATTAAGGTATAAAGTGGTAAAAAAAAAAAAAAGATTTGTAAGACGCAATGTGAAAATTGGTAATAAGTTGGGGAAGGAAAGTGGAATTTACCAAAAAAGTCATGTGAATGATTAATCCCTGTCTCTTCTCAATCACATATATCTCAAGCAATTAGGCTTAACAAATTGAGCCCCTCCCATATAATTGCTAGAAGTGTGGTCAAGCAAATGATAAGATAACATCAAATTAAGAATCACATCAACTTTAATTTATGGACCTAATTAATAGAACCAAATAAACCATGATGTGTTCTTCGCATGTGTCTCTATAAATTCACACAATGGACACAAACTTACAAAAGTACCAAACCACATATCCACCAAGGAGCTCTCAAAGTCTTTTTGGCCATGGATTCTCTCTACAGCCTATTATATCAATGGCTCCCTCTTCTCCTCCTATGCTTCTCAACTTCCATTTCATCAGCAACAAATCCCCATAATAAAATCCCAATTCTCAGTCCACTAAGGAGAACAAATCTACTTGGCCCTGATGATGATACCCTTAGTACATCTTCTCTTTCAGAGGACTTCAAAACATATTTTTATGAACAAACATTAGACCACTTTAATTATAACCCACAAAGCTATACAAAATTCAAGCAAAGTTATGTGATTAATTATAAATATTGGGGTGGTGCCAGGTCAAACTCACCGATCTTTGCATATCTTGGTGCTGAATCCCCTTTGGTTGGTGATATACCAGCTATTGGTTTTCTATACCGATAATGCCCCACGGTTCAAGGCCCTCCTTGTCTATATTGAGGTACGTACTACACATTACATTTGTACAATTTCTCGGATTTATTAATGATTTACACTAAAGGGTTATATTGGTCTTATTTTTTTTTTTTTTATATCACCTGTCTCTTATGGACATCAATTCCACTTGGAACAATGGAAAAAGCTATGGAAAATGAGACCATTCGGGGCTATTTCATTTCGGCTCAAGCATTAGCTGATTATGCAGAAGTTTTGTTGCACGTAAAAGATAAATTATCTGCTCATAATTCTCCGGTTATCGTCGTTGGCGGATCATACGGAGGAAGTATGTATGGATTATGAAGCTTGTTATACAACTTTTCTTAGCTTTTTTGTCATTTTTTTAAATAAAAAATTTATAGTTAATTTCTACCAACCCTTAATGATTCGAAACCATAAATATGTTTCCATTTTGATTTGGCAGTGTTGGCTTCGTGGTTTCGGCTAAAATATCCTCATGATTGCTCTTGGTGCATTAGCCTCAAAGCTCCCATTCTTTACTTTGATGAAATTACTAGAATCATGGAGATACTATTCCAGAGTGACTAAAGATTTTAAAGTAAAGAAATCATAGCATAATTTATTAGTTATATATTTTATAACTATTTTTATGGTGAAATGTTATGAAAAAAGATATAAAGAAAAACCTTTTTTGGTTGATTACGACAGGAAGCCAGTGAGCATTGTTACCGAACTATACGAAAATCGTGGTCTGAGATTGACAGAGTTGCTTCTAAACCAAATGGTCTCTCTATTCTCAGCCAAAAATTTAAGACGTGCTCGTAATATTCTTTTCCTTAATTACTTCCATTTTCTTTTATCATTTTTTTATTAAGATGCTCTAGGAAATTATATCCACAAAATTACAAAAATTAATGAATCAAATTTGTCAAGATATGTAAATAAGTATAGTATGTGAATATATGATTGATATTGGAACTTTTCTAATTGCTTCCCTAGACTAGGAATAATTTAAAAGTATCTAATACATATATTCTGTCTCTTACCATGTATAGATTACCTAGAATATTCTTTTATAAACCCATAAAAAGGCTCCTTATATATCAATTATAATGAAATCTGATTTATACATATTGTAATATATTTTCTCGTTTCTTAATATGGAATCAGAACTTCCGCCTGTAATTATGTCTTACTCCGCTTTTTAGTTTTAATCATTTGGGTTTTTCTCGACTTTGGACCTTCAGATTCTCTCAATTTTGAACTTTAAAGTTCTCAATTTTGGACCTTCAAATTTTCTCAATTTTAGACTTTTAGGTTCTCTCGATTTTTAACCCTCGAGTTCTTTCGGTTTTGAACCTTCAGATTCTCTTAGTTTTAGCCTTCGGATTTTCAATCAGTTTTGTTTTTTTTTTATTCTAGTTCTTGGCTCTCTTGTCTAAGTGGTTTCGATTTTCTATTTTCAAATTTTACTTCAAACTCAATCTAGTTTTCAATCAACCATATTGAATTTGAGGGGGAATGTTAAGATATGTAAATAAGGATGGTACGTGAATATATAATAGATATTATAATCTCTCTTTATACACATCTAAATTAAGTAATTACCTTACTAGTTTAATTGTCATGATTAGCAAGATTTATCATATATAGATTATCTAAAATATTCTCTTGTAAATTTATATAAAGACTTTTTATGTATCAATTATAATGAGGTTTAATTTATATATATATATATATATATGTTGTAATATACTCTGTCGTTTCTTAACAAATCAAATGAGAATAACCATTTAATGCAATTACTAACAATGATAGGTTGCCGAGATTTTAGCAGATAATTGGACCTTAGCAGTTAGTTAAGATATTACGAGATATTATGTTTGAGAAATATTTAGGTAGATATAGTTTATGTCTCTACTTGTAGATCTTGTGGTGTAGATTAAATGCTCTGCCAACTTACATTGATATAAGCAAGATTATATAAGATTTAATTTTAACTGCATTGGCACGTGGTGCGGTGAATGGAGTTGGCAAGTAAGTTTGTACATTTGAGTAACCATTCTTCTAATTCTCAAGAATTTTATTTATGGTTACTGTCCTAATTTACTCATTTATAACATGTTACACGTACGAATAAGCTGTTGGTGTATGGTTAAAATTAAAATTGTAAATGTGTTAGTTTTAATAATTTTCATTTTTCTAAAGTGTTATTATAATTTTAAATATTACATTGTTCTATTTTAGAATAATGTTTGTTTAAATGAATCATTACAATCGAATGCGAATTGACGTCCTACATTAATACTAAGTTGCATTCAAAATTTATTTGGATATAATCAGATCCCTTGATTTGACACACACTTGAACATCCATCCAAATGAAATTTATTCCATCTTATTTACTACTATACATCAAATTTCTAACAATGCAAAATTTGATTATCAGGCATGCAGCGAAATGGTGTTTCCTTTCGGAATTACAAAAGAAAATAGTATGTTCCCGAAAGCTCCATTTAATTTGATGGCATACATGGTGTCTTGTGAAAAAACATACGGTGTCCCACCTCGACCTGATTGGGCTATCACCTATTATGGAGGCAAAGTATGTTGTTTAATTAATTCAGTCATTTTTCAAAATTATTTAGTTAAATTCTTATTATTACACAATTGAGAAATTTTCTCACTTGTTTTAGTTTGGAAAATAAGGCCAAATAATAATATTATCGATTCCGGTGTTGATGCATCAAAAGCCTATCAAATTTTGCAGGATATAAAATTAGTCCTTCGAAGGTTTGCTAGCAACATCATTTTCTCCAATGGCCTAAGTGATCCATTTAGTGGCGGAGGGTAATTGAAAATGTTATATGTTCATTAATTTAATTATTTTTAAAAGTATTGACTTTTCTTTTTTGTCAAGTAGTATAACATTTTTAATAGTAATGTCTGTCTCTTATACACATAATAGAGGGTGGTTGAGGACTTATCAGATAGTCTCCTTGCTGTCACTACAACAAATGGTTTGTACCTTCTTGACCATGCTTGTGTAGATGGAGCAACGACTTAATTAGAATTTATTAAATAAAAATATTTGTTATACAAAGTGAGGGTTCCAATTGGTCTGTTGGTCTTTCCCTTTTAGTTTTAACTGATTTTTAAACAATAAAAAAAAATTATTTTCAAAAAACAACTACCAAGAAAAAAGAAACTACCCGTCTCCTTATAAAATATTAATTTTTAATATTTAAAAATTAAAATTTTCAAAAGATAACTACTAACAAATTAAATAAAAAAAAAACCACTAAAAAATTTGGCAACTTTATCAAAACAATACACAAAGTGTGTCAAAAAATATTAGTATATTTTCTAGATGAAACTTGTAGATGTATTCTATTAGTCTTGATTAAATATGTAATTAATATTAAGTAAAATACTTGATTAATCTTTAACTTTTTCTTGTGTATTTTCAAGAAAACATTTCTTCAAATGATATATTTCGATCCATGCATGCAGGGTCTCATGGCTTGATAGGATTTATATCCTGCCAACAACACAACCGTATCCCAAACAGTTGGTTAGGCAACGGAACACTGAACTTCGGATCATTGACGGATGGTTCCAAACCTACTATGCTGATCTTTTTGTGATCAATATAAAATAATAAGTTAATTTTGTCAGAGATTAGTATTACATTAATTATTTTCAAGCAAATATAAGGTTGCTTTATGTTGATATCTCAAATAAGATGGTTTGAATTCAGGTCTATATTTAAACTTTTACTATTGATTTGTTATGTTTACAATGACATAGAAAAAGCCTGTATATAGATTTGAATACGAGACATCCTATTATCATTGTACTACTATCTCGATATATTTAAAAAATCAATTAACCTATGTAAGATATATATACAATCTATATAAATAAGAGATATTAACACCTTATGGTCTAAGTGGCATCCAAAATTTAGATGAAATAAATGTTTATAATACTTTACGTGATATGTACTTTTGTAGAATTAAAGTTTATAAAATCAATATTCTAGGTACCAGTATAAATGCTGTAAAGTGTATGTGATGTCTGTCTGAGGACATAAAATATCATTAGTAGTGGCTTTGTTTGAATGATTTTATTTTTCGAATATTATTTTGTAATTATTAATGAATCATATTTTTAATTACTTTTTTTTATTTATTTAATATATACGATGACAAAAAAAAATACTTAAATACTTATTTTAAAAGACATTCAAAATAATATCATAAATAACAGTTATTCAAAGGAAACTAGTACTATGTTTCATTAGAAGTCAGAAGGGTTATTTGGACAACCCTTTTATATATATATATATATATATATATATATATATATGCAACTTTTGCTTATGATAGACTCAGACATTGTTATTAGTTACTAAGTAAATGGAGATCAATGATTAGTCCTAGACTTTTTTACTACATACAATTTGCTTAATTACACAAGACTATCCTAAGATATGTCTTTCTCATGAAAAAATAATAAGATTAATAATCAAACACAATGACCTTGGAAGGATAAAAACCATTTAACTAGTACAAGTTCAAACCATCCAAAATTATTCCTTAGCAAAGTGGGAAAGAAGCATAAGTAGTGAGAGCTTAATGCCAATTAATCTTTGCTCCAAAAACTATTTTGAAGATATTCATTATTTTGGACAAGAATCCTTTCCATTTAAGAGTAAATAAAGGAGTCTCTATATTCTTAAAAAATAAATCAAAACTGTTCATAATTTAAATTATGTTTTATATAGTCTTACAAAAAATAAGAAAAAATAATGATATTTTACCATTTAATTAACGTATTTTATATTTCGTAAAAATTACAAATTTTTACAACGTCCAAATGACATCTAATTCAACTGTGAAGTTTTTTTTGGAATAAATTAATTTTTAAATATGATGATATACTCGACGAGATAAAACTAATGATCTGTTCAGAATATTTTTTAAGTTTTTAATTATTCATATATAAGTAAATGAACAATGAAGGAAGAGAAACTAAATAGATTGAGGATCCAAATCCCTATATTTTAGGTCAAAAATGACAAATGTGTTTTGAATTTTTATTATTTCCTCTCCATCCCCCTTCCTCCTTCCCCTTATAGCCATATTGTGTTTAAATTAATGGCCATTTGTGGTAATTTTGTAACTATGTACAATTTTTTTTTTCTTTTTTAAATTTGCCCATCTCCTCCTACCCTTAGTAACTCAAACCTATGACTAATAAGTTATAAAAAAAAAAATATCTTATCACCTAAATTGCATTTCATTTTCAATTATGTGTCATATAAAATGATGGTAACATGTAAGGGCAAACGCAGAGATTGTATCCTGAGGGGACAAAACTTAATGGACATGCAATTATAAGAGTTAACTTACATTTTTTAAAATTTTTAATAGTGAAATAAAAATTTTAGATGAATACAAATAAAATTTTTAAAAAAATTTAAGGGTAAAAAGTACAAATTTTAGAATCTTGGGGTGAGCTTATAACATGTAGAGTTAACTCTTATAATTGCATTTTTATATAAATTAACTATTTCTACATCAATTTAAAATGTATTGTCTCTTTACACTATGTTGGATTAAAATTTAAAAAATTAGGCCATCTCTTATACACATATAGATTCTATAAGAGACAGTGATAAATTTAAATCTCTTATACACATTAGATGTGGATCGAGAAATTTGTGAAAAAATTTAAAATTTATTCATTTATAGTAAGATTTATAAAGTCAAAATGGATGAAATTCAAAATTCAGTTTAATTAAAAAGTTATTTGAAATCTTTTATATCACACTTTTTAGTTATTCATAAATTTCAATTTTACAAATCTCTATTTCTAGTTCAAGTAGATCTTATTTTCACATTTTTGTTTGAAAGGCTACAATCGCATCCAACATCAAAAGCTTCAATAGTGTTCACAGTACTTGTATTATTAGTTCCATATACTAAATGATTTAGTTATGAAAAATATTTAGATAGATTCGAATTTCGGTTCAATTTATAAATCTTATACTGTGGATAATTAAATATTATGAAATGAACGATATTAATTAATGTAAGTAAGATTACGTAACATTTAATTCTAATTATAAGGTCAATTAGTAAAATCCAATATTGAATTTATCTAAATTTTTTTCTTTATCTATAGAAGCTCCAATAAGGAGAAATATTATTGTTAAATTTTGTCAACATAAATGAAGAAAAAAAAAAGTTTATATAAAGACAATTAGTTCCACTTCAAAGCTTGTTTTACCAAATTCTACAACTGCAATGTAGATTGGGTGTGATAGTCTTGAGATGAGTGAAAAGTAGGGAGATCTTACTATTTTTCAATTATTCAATCTGTACAGACTTTAAAAGTAGTTAAGTTTACGATATTTGGTAATAAAGATTCATTAATCACATTAGCTCAACTTATAAAATGTTAGCTCTTCTAACAATCAATTAATGGATGGCTCCGTACATTCATACGAATCGAAGTTATTTATTGTCATTTACGACCCAAAACATATATGAATAGGGATGTAAATGAGTCTAAATAAATTGAATGATTCAAGGCTTCATGTCCACATTTGCTTTGTCTTTTTCAAACCACTATTCATTACTTCGTTTTTTAAAATTTTACGAAAAAGAATAAAATTGTGTTTAAACCCCATTTTCGTTGCATTTCACCTACGCCTCCACTTCACCAACCTTACCCATGACCAGGTCATACCTCCTTCCCTCTTATCACCCATCACCACTCCATTTTCATCTTCAAATATATTCCCTTCCCTCTTTTCCATCTCCCCCACTTCCCTTTTCATCTCCTCTCCATCGCCCCCCAACTTCCACTGTCCCATCACCACCATCTTGTCTATCATCTCCATCCCTCCTCAAGGATCTTTTTCTTTTTTTTTTCTTGGCTCTTTGTATGCAGATATGATGAATTTGGTGATGGTTTTTTTTTTTTTTTTTAAATAGTAAGAATTTGGTGATTTGAGAATTGAGATCTGGTTTGGTGTGCTTACTGGGTTTCGACATTTTGGCTTTACTCCTTCACGGGTTTTTTTAAATAAAATAACCGGCGAGTCAAGTTCAACCAGTTTTTTTTGTTCGCGTTCTTTTACGGTTCTATTCGGTTTTTTTATCCTCCGTATATATAATTGGACCGGACCGGTTGCTCTTCCGGGTCGCGTCTGACCAGTCAAACCAGCTAGTCTAGTTTAGTTTTCAAAACATTGATTAAAAATGAATAACAATTTCTTATAAAAACAAACATAAACGAATAACAGTATGTTTGGATGCGCGGGTTTGATTTTAAATTCTCAAGACTGAAAATTCATTTTACTGTTTGGATAAAATATTAGTCGGCTGAATTTCAAATTCATCCAAAATTAAATGGATTTCAACTATTAAAAATCTTAAATTTCAAATTCACTCTAAAATTTAATCATTTTAAATTCATCCTCAAATTCAAATCCAAATCCATTCATCCAAACAGAATGTAAGAGAGTCCATGCGCGCGCATCCAAACATCTGTCTCTTATACACATCTAAAATCTTTTTCTATCGATTAGAAAGACCGAACAGAAGTTTGGAGTATTATTGGATGGCAAAGACTTAGAGACCGATCTTTTCTTGACATGAAGCTTGTGGTGTGATTTACAGGGTAGAGAATCTATGACCTCAGATGATGTAAGCAAAATTTTTTAAAGTTTAATCTGACCACGGGTACTACAAGTGGGGCCAAAGATTTTGTCTACCTAAATACATAGGGATTTGGATTCTAAAACTAGTTGCTGTTTGAGGGAGTTCAGTAACACTATAAATATTGTGATTTGTTTTTTTATAAAAGAAAAAGAACAAATAGATGTGATTTGTGATTTTGAAAATTTTAAATAATTGGGCAAATTTTAATTATCACTCTTTATAGGATGAGATTTTAGATGAGCATGTGAATGTCTAAAAGATAGATGGTAAGTTTTAAGAATTAAGTAAATAGACAAAGAACAATAGAGTTGAGAAATTGAATAAATAGTTCAATTGATATAGGGATGTTAACATAAACGGTTTGTGACTATTGCATGCAGCACTCCTCTAATTTAAAAAATTATACCTACCTTCCTTGGTTACAGAAAATGAAGGGAGGTAAGAGCAATTAAAGCAGTAAAATCAGGGGAAGTTTGTGTTACTAAATCAGAAAAATTAGGGGAGTGTTTGTAATTTTTAAAATTTGAGAGGTGCTACTTGCAATTGTCAGAAACTTTAGAGGAGGTTTCTGTAAATATCCCATTAATATACAATTAATTGTTGAAACGTGTCAAAAACTTCCAAAATCCTGTAACTTTTCTATATTGGATTTTACTAATTGACCTTCTTATGGACATCTACCATGCACATCGACAATAGGAAAATATAGGCGAAATGAAGATTATCTAGTGTATATGTGGCTTATTTACTGGAAATGTATTCCAACCCAACTTGTCGATTTATTATTGAGAATTTTATCGAATTCTAAGTGAGTTTTTATTCAACCAGAAATCAACTAATTAGAAATATTTAACACTACATCATCTATGGATTTTAGTTTAGCATATATAAGAACAGCTCATTACTGTCTAATTAGTTATCAGTTTCATAGATGAAGACATAAATTAGATGGTCGTTGATTAGTACTACGAGGGTTTCCTTCCACATTAACTCCCTTGGACCACATCCAGGAAAAACAAAATAAATTTGGCAGAAATTATATGTTGCTATCTACATGAATATATCTGTACAGAAAGATGTTATTTCTTAGTAATCATATTTCTAGAAGCAATTGAAATTTCAAGCGGGAAAATGATTTATCATGCATGAAGACCAGTGGTAGACGTAGGAATTGAATCTTGGAGTAAAATTCTATTTGACATATTTTTGGAGAGACTATTTTCTAATTTTTGTAAAATTAGAGAGAAAAATCTAATTTTTATAATGTTGTAATTAAAATTTAAAAAAATTTCAAAAAAAATAATAATATAATTTCGAAACTATTATGAAACATGACTATATAAACATACATTTAATTAAACACAATTTTATTCTTTTTCGTAAAATTTTAAGTGGCCGAAATCTATCTTAAATATGTTAATTTATGCCATGACATCAGGCATGACTGCCTTGTATTGTTCCATTTCCTAAACTCATTTGGTGCCAAGGGATACCCAGACCCTAAATCATAGGAGGATTGAGTTAACTGGACAGAAGTTTTTTCTCTTCAATTGATAGCTTATATATAGACTTGACTACGAATCGTTCTCTTATACACATCTAGATGTGTTTTAAAGTTTGCAATACAAGTTTTAAAAATACATACCTTGAACTATACAAACCTTCCAAATACAACGTAATAATTCACTCAACAGATGTATAGAATTCTCCTACTCTATATGCTTAAATTCTAAGGGGGAGAGGACTAAAAGTATAAAGATAAGAGCAACAACAACATGTGAAAAAATGGACCAAAAAAATGTGGAAAATGGAATTGAGATAATCGTTCAACTTAAACTTAAAGAACCAAAGTATTTTAGTATAATGCTTTGACAACTAAATTAGATGAGTAATTATACTTTACTTTTTAAATTAAATGAATATACATTTTATCCCTCATTGACACTATTTATTGATTAATTTTTCGCTATCAAGAAAATTTAATTAAATGGCTGAAATAATCTTACTGCTATATTTTAATTTTTTATGTATTTATTTTTTATAGTGATATGATAATTATTGCTCCTGTAAAAAAAATAAACTATGTAATATATTAATTGATATGAATATATTTCCTAGGAAAAAAAAAGTGATAATTTCCGGACAGCTAATAAATTATTATTGCTCTGGAGGCTCAATCATTGTTAATGGCACGTGAAAAGTGTAAGAATTAACTAAAATTGAGGGCTTATTCATGTCCATTTTGTCTTCTGTTTTTTTTTTTTTTTTAAGAAAAAGTCTCTTAATTTGAGAGTTCATGTTTTTCTATTGTTTTAATCTATTGTACATAAAAAGTTAATTTCTATAAAGCACCATACCGATACTTTCTGAACATCTTTCTTTTTTAAAGGCTTTTACTATCCTTGAATTTAACTTTGACATGTTAAGGACAATTGCTATTTTACTAATTTTGTCATTAAATGTATCGTTTAACAGGAAAATTTTAGAATGGACTCTGTTCATATATAACACTATGTTGCAAATTCAGAATCTAGTCATGTAGTTAGTATAATGATGTGGATTGGGTTGTAGATCTCTTTTCTGGAATTGGTTATGTAGCCAATTATGAAAGACGGGTCTACGAATATACTGTACATAATATTATGGATCTGGTTTAAATGAAATAACATTATGAATCTAATACATTATTAATCTCAAAGAATCAATTACATAATTTAAATGACACAAAGAATTAGAAAATTTTTCTTTATTAAAAAATAAATGCTTGCAATTTGCACAAGCTTATTTCACCTCAAATAGGGTCTAGTTGTGCATAGAAGATTAGACCTGTCTCTTATACAAATCTTAATAACACATGCTAGATGTTAGGACTCATTAAGCTTTGAACTCTCTTATGTCCTGTCTCTTAGACAGCTGTTTAATTATTACTAGTTGAGATAAATTGTTTCAAGTAACCTCTTTCGATGAGCTCTTCGATTACATTTTTCAAAGCAAAATAGTCACTAGTATCATGTTCATTATCTTTACGGAAATTAAGCAATACCTCATTCTTGTTTTCTGTGGTCTGGTTGCTCCTTATTAGAGTTGGCCGTTTTACGATTGGCTTTTTCTCAACCATAGCTAAAATATGAGTTGGGATAAATTTGAGTGGAGTATAAATCTTAGGAGAGTTGGGACTCCTCCTATGGGAACTATTATAGATAATCAATCTCTAACATTGATCTTTTTCACAGGTTCTGCTTCATTGATTCTTTCATCGATCTCTCTTTTTTTCCTTTCTTCTTCATGAGCCTGGTAAATTTCTCTGTTCAAAGAAAGAAGGTCTTGAGAGTGGGTAGGAGGACTCAAGTTGAGGTTTAAAGAGAATTTCCCAGGTTTGACCCCGACTTGAGAAGTCATAATCTGCATATCCTCCGTTACACTTTAGATTATGAGGGTTTCTTTCTTAAACCTGTCTACATAGTCTATGAGTAATTCATCTGATTTTTGCTTAAGTATAAGTAGGTATGTCATTGTCTTTAGGATCCTCTTTTGATTTCCAAACTTTGAAGTTCAAGAATAAATCTACTAGCTGATCTCAGTTGCGATTGCTCTTGGCCAGTCTGATTAACATTTTGCTTTTAGCTATTTCATGGAATCTTAGTTAGGGTTAGGCCACCAGCCTAACTATTTATTGTCTCAGTAGCCCTTAACCCTGCCTTCTTGGGAAATTTCTCGCTTGAAAGCATCTCACTAATGATCACAGAGGGTACTTCTAGCATTACAAAGTTTGGAAAGTATGATATATTCTTTAAATTTAATATTCTATTAAATAGAATGAATTCAAAATCATCCCGTGTGGATCAACCTAAACCAGTCCTTTATGTATACAATTCAACATGCCAACTATTAAACAACGCTCCTTCCCCATATGGAGTTCGGAACCCAAAGGCAATCGTTGAGTGAACAGCATATCTTCTTTGTGTTAGTTGACCTAAACCGCACCCTGACTGCTGGGTAGGGCTCGACCTTTTCTTCAACTACATTCATTCAACTGAACTCTTCTTTCTTGCCACAGCAAGATTGTATAGGCTTTTTTTCTGCTGTGGTTTCACTATCTTCCGTTAACGAATTCAAAAAAAATAAGATGACTATAAGCAAAATTTTATATTCTATCTTGCAGCGTATCTTCGTAACTATTGCCAAGCTTATCTTGTCTCGCTTTTGATATCCTTTTTCTTATATCTCCTGAACCAGTCTAAGGTAGTACCCTTGAGGGTTCTGGGAAACTCTCGGTAGAGGATAGCATCAGAGGCTCCCATGGATCTGTACTTCCGTCATAAGAGTCAAAGTAAGGAGTCTGCCACCTTTTAGGAAAAAGTTATCGCATGATATTATCAGTGAAGGGAAGGGAATATTTGTATGTAGTATTCCTTCATTCCTTATCATCCATTCTATTTATTCTGGCCTACAACTCTTCCAATCTCTCTCAGGTCTTTCTCCCTTTTTATGACTATATTATGCTGATCTTTTTGAGATCACTAAATAGAATAAGAAGCTAACTTTGTTCGAGATTAGTATACATTAATTGTTTTCTAGATCAAATATAAGGTTGCTTTATGTTAATATCTTAAATAGAACGATTCGTAGTCAAGTCTATATATAAGAACGTAAGGTGCTCCTGTTTTTTCAGAGTAAGAAGGGATAGAAAAATGCCTTTCTCTATTGATTTGTATATTTACAACAATATATAAAAAGTTTATATATATAGATCTGAAAATGAGGCATTCTATTATCATTATATTACTATATTTAAAAACCAATTTTTCCATGCAAGAGACAGCCACTTAGACCATAAAGATGTTAATAAGCTCTTATTTCTATTTATGTATTAGCTGGTATTCATTTTATGTAACTTAGACACTGTCTAGATGTAGACAGCTATATAGATGTAGTTGTTATATAGCGAACTATACTAAAATACTTTGGTCTGTCTCTTAGTAGAAATACTATTAATTGTATGTGATATCACTGGGAATATAAAATATCATTAATAGTGGCTCTGTTTAATTGGATGACATTTATTTGTCAAATATTAATTTGTAATCAGTCTCTTCTACACATATTGATTTGTATAATTCACTAGTGTGATACAACACACAATGATTGAGGTATTTTCCTAAGATATGTTTTTCTCATGAAAAAAAATAATAATAGTAATAATCAAACAGTGACCTTGGAAGGATTAAACCATTTAACTAGTTCAAGTTAATGAACCGAAATTATTCTTTAGCAAATTGGGAAAGAAATTAAGTAGTGAGAGGTCAAGGCTAATTAATCTTTGTTCCGAAAACTATTTTGAAGATATTGTCTATTTTGGGATCAAAAATAACAAATACGTTTTCGATTATTATTGCTTGTATGATTAACTAACAAAGTATTATTAACAGAAAACATCGGAACACATATTTTCATATCTAATAATTACAAACTGATAATATTGTCACAACAATAAGGTTGTATTTCTGTCTCTTATATTTGGAATAGATTTGAAATTCTTTTCATTGGTTAGAGGGATTTGTAAAATCAAAATGAATGAATTTCAAACTCAATCAAATTAAAAATTTATTTGAAATCATTCATTTTATTTTTTAGTTTGAATGAGTTTAAAAATCATCAATTTCAATCTTACAAATCTCTCCAAAACATAAATAAATTTCAAATATTTTCCCAGATTTATCAATCCAAATACAATTTAAATGTTTTGTTAATGGTAGAACAACTTTTATAATTCGCCACATGGTCATTTTGCTAAAAGGAATCTAGAAATAAAAGATAAGCATGCTTGGTCTTGTGGTGTAGACCGTATTTTCTATTTAAAAATTTTTGTTTATCTATAGAAGCTCCAATAACGGAGAAATATTAATGCAAAATTTTGTCAACATAAATGACGGAAAAAAAAGTTTAATAATAAAGACCATCAGTTCTTCGAAGCTCGTTTTACCCAATTCTACAATTAAAACTAAACCTTAAAAGTAGTTAAGTTTGTAAATGTGAATTGGGATGTAAATGAGGAACTAAACAAATTAAATGATTTAGTGTTCAAGTTTATAAATGTGTTTAACTTAACTTGTTTACTGTTCGAGTAAAATTCAAATAAATTTTTATCGAAAGTTTAAATCAATCTCGAATAATTTAAATCGAAAGTTTTAATCAATTTCGAATAATTTAAAACTTTTTTACACGTAAAATTTGAACAATCTTTTTATCGAATCAAGTTGGTTTCGATATTTGGTAGTTTGTTTCGCCTAATTACAGCCGTACATATGAAGCAAAAAATTACACATAACAAGAAGTCTTTATGCATGCGCATGTGGTGACTGGGACCCGGTTGCAAGTTACACTATCAAGTTTCTACTTGCTATTAGAAAATGAATCACAATTTCTTATAAAAGGAAACATAAATGAATAAGACAGTCCACGCGTGGAGTCGTTCTTCCCTAAAGTTGTTATCGATATATTAGAAGTCTTTTTCTATCGATAAGAAAGACCGAACTCGTTGTTTGAGAGAATTTAATAGCTTAATTACAAATATTATGATTTGTAATTTTTAAAATTATAGATATGTAGTTAAATATAATGGATTAATTTTTTATATATTATTGGTGTAGAAAATTTTTTACATTATCAGGTGAAGATGTATGTCACGTGTGTATTATTTAAATTGTAATAAATATTATTTTTATACATGTGAAATATATCGACACCTGATGATGTAGAAAATTTTATATACTAAATGTACATGCAAGATTAACCGAATTTTAATTATCACTCTTTATAGAATGAGATTTTAGATAAGCATGTGAATGTTTGAAAAATAGATGGTAAGTTTTAAGAATTAGGTAAATGGACAAATAACAATAGAGTTGAGAAATCGAAAAATAAATAGTTTAATTAATACAGGGATGTTTATATAAATCTCACTTAAGGTTTATGACAATTGCATGCAACACTCCTCTAATTTAAAAAATTACACCTACCTCTCTTGGTTACATAAAATGAAGGGAGGTAACTAGGCAAGTGTAACTAACGGTAGCAGTAAAATCAGGAGAGGTTTGTGTTACTAAACCAGCAAAATTAGGGGAGTGGTGTAATTTTATAAAATTAGCGACGTATTACTTGCAATTGTCAGAAACTTTAGAGGAGGTTTCTGTAATGATCCCATTAATATACAGTCAATTGTTGAAACGTCTCAGAAACTTCCAAAATCCTGTAACTTTTCTATTTTCCTGTCTTTTTATTTAGTGAAGTTTTTCACTTCTATTTTACATGTGTTATACTTGCGCAAATTTTGGAGTCTGCCATGCATCTCAACAATAGGGGAATATAGGTGAAATGAAGATTATCTAGTGTATATTTGGCTTATTTATTGGAATTGTATTCCAACCCAACTTGTCAATTTATTATACTGAGTTGATTTTTAAGTGAGTTTTTATTCAAACAAAAATCAAATATACAGTTCGATATATAACACTACATCTATATAGAGCCATAATTTAAAATCACTGGAACTCATTCAAGATTGTCACCATTAGTTAAAGTTATCAGTTTCATAGATAAAGACATAAAGTAGTGGGGAAAAAAATAATAATAAGACTAATGGTCGTTGATTAGTCTACTAGGATTGTCTTCCAAATTAACACGCTTTGACCACTTCAAGGCAAAAATAAAATAAAATGCGGCAGAAATTATATGTTGCTATCTTGAATATATCTGTATATCAAGATGTTATTTATTAAAGTACTTATATTTCTAGAAGAAAATTGAAATTTCCAGTTGAATAATGATTTATCATGCATGAAGATCAGTGGTAAACGCAGGAGTTAGACCTTGAGGTTAAAATTATATTGATATATTTTTTGAGGGACTATTTTATAATTTTTGTAAAATTAGGGAGAAAAATCTAATTTTTGTGAGGATGTCATTAAAATTTTAAAAACTTTCAAGAAAAATAATATAATTTTGAAACTATTAGGGAATATGACTATGTAAACATACATTTAAACACAATTTTATTCTTTTTTGTAAAATTTTAAGTGGATATCTAAGTAGAGTAAATTTAGGCACGAATTTTACTTTAAAATTATCCTACTCTGTGTAGCTAAATTCGAAAGGGAAGAGGAATAAAAGTAGAAAGATAAGAGCAACAACATGCAAAAAAATGGACCTAAAAAATGCGAGATGGAATTGAGATAATCGTTCAACTTAAAGAACCAAAGTAATTTAGTTTCCTTCGTTTAGGGATGATATGAACACGAATCCAGTTAATCGAATTTGCAATCATTTTCATTTTCATATTAAAAATTCAAAATTGATTAAGTGGAATTTTGTAAATTGAAAATCGATTACGAAACTAAAATTGAGTTTTAAATTCGAAATTAATCGAATTTTTTAATTCAATTTGATATTTGACTTCTCGTATGCATATTTTTTGGACAAATATATGTATAGATTTTCAAATTCAAAATCTTTCAATAAAAATTTTGGCACTTGCAGTTAGAGCAAGTTGAAAACTTACAAGTTACTTCATCTTTTTAAGTAAATATACTTTTTATATAATATGATTTTGCAAAATAATATTATAATTTTACTTATCAAATACATATATAGTCATTTCAAAAAAATGCATATATAATCATACAAATGATATTAAATGCTGACACAAAATTACTTTGGTATATAATTTGTATATCTAAAGTCTTAATAAAACATTGCATCCATCCAAGTATGATATAATTTTGATAATATAGAATTGCTATAAATTATTTTATTGCTAGTTGAATTTTGCTTTAAATAAGTTTTTTCAATTTTTGTATTGAGGATTTCAATCCAATATTAATGGTAAATTGGCAAATGTGGTTAATCGAATTAAAAACTGATTACCGAATTTGAATTTGGTTAACCGAATTTTTTTTTAAATTAAATTCAAAATTAAAATTAATTAATAATTTTATAACTCATATTTAAATTTTGGCCGACTAACCGATTCTCATCCCTACCTTTGTCTAAACCTTCGGATGGTGGTTTGACAGTTGGTTAACAGCCAGAGGTCCACTTTTTCCTGTCATGATATTTTGTTTTTGTGTTTTTATTATTATTAATGTCTAAAAGATTTTGTTGGTTTATAAGCTATATATTATTGACCTAATCAATTTATATAGCTTCCAAACCAACAATTTCTTTTAGAATTGGACCAGTTTCCTTTCTGTTTTAAACTCCCAAAGGGGACCAACCAATTGTTGTAAAAGCAAACTAAAGTTGTGACTAATTCTAAAAGAATCAAGAATGGGCATGGTTACAAAAAAAATGAAGATAATATCTTTTACAATTGAAGTGTAATAACATGTAAATGTTGCTGTAAGTCCTTTAAATGCAATTTTACAAACTAACAAAAAGGAAATAAATCGAACTAAATAAGATCAAATGTCCCTCGTTTGCAAAGAAATTTTTTTTTAGCAATCTAGGTTAAAGTATTTTTTTTTAAAAAAAAATTCCACTTCTATTCCTACCTCTTTGTGACTTAAATTCATGACCAATAAGTCATAAAAGAATTTCTCACCACCTAATCTACACTTTGTTTGTCAAAGTATGTTAATTAAATTTTAGTTGGAGAAAATCCACAAATTTGTAATAGTTTTTTTTTCTTTAATACTACTTAATTTGGTAGCCTTAGATTGACTGGATTCAGATTGTAATAGCTAAAATAATCTGAATCCAGTCAGTCTAAAGTACCAAATTAAGTGGTAGTATTAAAGAACTTAATCCACGGAAAATGTAGTTCCAGCACCAACTAAATTATTCAACCAATTCACTGGCTTAATTGACCCACTGTTATTTGTTCAGCTCAAAATCGGACGTTATAATTTTACTGATTTTCCACTCAATTAACCAATTCAATTAACAAAGCAGCTCGGGAAGGCCAGATCTTATTATTAAAACCAAAATTAAAAATAAGTCAATTGCATCTTCGTCTTCTTTTTTCCGATTTGAATAACTTTCATAAGTCTTTCTCAAAGTTCAACTTGTTCATAAATTTCCAAGATGTTATTGTCGAACGACATGTAAGAAAAGTCCGTCCTGGTTACCCAGCTTAATTTCATTTTAAAACATAATTGTGGTGAACAAATTGTCAAATTGAGGAAAATAATGATTCAATCGAGAGTAATGTTATAAATAATTTTAACAATATAAATTTGTAAATGAAGTACGTACATCTGAAGGGTGAGAATAGCAAGGTGTGTTTGTGACTTTGCACCTTCAACATTTTATCGGTTTTTACATTAATTGCACTCTGAGACAGGACAATTTTTTTTTTCAGGGGCAAACCACTTTGAACCTTATATATTTTTTATATCACAGACCAAACAATAAAATTTCTACTAATTCAGAGGCTTTCATTAACAGTTAGACTGTAATGGCAAATGAATAAAAATAAGATATAATGTCTTTAAAAAAAGGTTCTAGGTGCAATGTAAAATGGACCTATTTTATTTTGCATCTCTCAACTTATACTTAATACTCACTTTACATCTTAAATTTTAATTTTAGATATTTTGTACCTTCAACTTTCAAATTGATTTTCACTTTAATCCTTTTTTTAACACAAAAAATATAAGTATATAAATAGAATTAGTCGATATAAAATTGACAACACCTAGTCAATTATAAACTTACAAATTTAACTTTTTCCTTCAATCCAACAATCAATTCCACATTGACCATATGCACCAACAAAATAACATCTCAAATATGAATTAAACATCTACCAAATGCAAGATATTTAAACAACATATGCAAGTTACTCATTTTCAAGAAGATTATACGTATGTATAGTTTTCCACCAAATTCTCATCGTCCTTCATTCCAAACCAATATAGTCAACTAGAGCAAGCATTATTGACGATGGAACTCCAACGAATGATCCCTAGTCCAATTCACTTGTTTATCCAAATTAATTTTCTATTTTTTGTTGGATTAATTCCTGTATCCTGTACCCCAACAGTAACCATTTTCTACGTTACTCCTCCAATATTCTTTTGATCCTTTTACACACGAATATTTTTTTTCTTATCATTTAAGTTCAATCCTTAACCAAAGCCATAGATCAATTGATGAAATCTTTTAACTATTGTGTTGCAGTGTTAAGAAAATATTATTGTCCAAAGTGGTCAAGAAAAAGAGACTTGAAACACAACGTGGAAATTGGTAAGATGTGTATTGGGGATGCCAAGTAAAAGTTACCCAAAAAAAAAAAAAAGGAAATGTGATGACATAATTGATTCTTAATCACATATCATCTTAAGAAATTATATCATAACAAATTGAAACCCTTTCCCTCTATTTTGTGGTTGACTTGATTTTTCTGTTTTTTTCGATATTTTAAAATTCGGACAGGTGATTGAATCGATAGAATTTTCTGTTCTCAATTTAAGTAATTCAACCGATTCAACGATTTAACTAGATAATTAAATAAATATTAAAAAATTCCATTAAATCATAATTTTTAGTTGCTCAGGTGATGGACAACGTGTGTTTTTAACATTGATATACAAGGTTCAAGCATTTCTTGTCCACCATTTCTTCTCTTTTTTTTAAAATACTCTTCATTACTATTTTTTTTTCATTTTTAAACAAAGTGGAAGTTGGTCTCCCTCTCTTCCACTCTTGGCTCCCCAACTTCCACTGCCCCATCCCCACCATCTAGTCTGTCTTCTCCACCCCTTCCCAAGGATCTATTTTTTTCCCTTTTTGTATGTAAATTTGATGAATTTGGTGATGGATTTTTTTAAAATCGTAAGAATTTTGGTTATTTGAGCTTTGGTCTAGTGTTACTGTGTTTTGACGATTTGGACATTGCAATTTACTTTAAAAAAAAAAAAACACCAAAAGTAAAAAATCGACAAATCATGATTGAACCAATTTTTTATGATTCACGATTTTTTACGGTTCTATTCAGTTTTACTACAATCCGGATATATAGTTGGAACGAACCGATAACTTTTCCAAATCACGATCCAACCAGTCGAATTCACCGATCTAGTTTGACTTTTAAAACATTGGTTTTTCTTAGATTTATAAATCCATACTCCATAATTTACAATTTCTACTTTTCTAAAAATGCCATGCAAATTATAAGTATAACATGAAAATTAAGAATCACATCAACTTTAATTTAGGACCTAATTATAATATGGTGATAAACCAATGATAAGCTTCGCATGTGTCTCTATAAATTCACACAATGGACACAAACTTAAAAAAGTACCAAACCACATATAGATGTGTATAAGGAGCTCTCAAAGTCTCTTTGGCCATGGATTCTCTCTACAGCCTATTATATCAATGGCTCCCTCTTCTCCTCCTATGCTTCTCAACTTCCATTTCATCAGCAACAAATCTCCATAATAAAATCCCAATTCTCAGTCCACTAAGGAGAACAAATCTACTTGGCCCTGATGATGACCCATGAAGATACCCTTAGTACATCTTCTCTTTCAGAAGACTTCACAACATATTTTTATGAACAAACATTAGACCACTTTAATTATAACCCACAAAGCTATACAAAATTCAAACAAAGTTACGTGATTAATTATAAATATTGGGGTGGGGCGAGTTCAAACTCACCAATCTTTGTATATCTTGGTGCTGAAGCCCCTTTGGTTGGTGATATACCAATTATTGGTTTTCTTACCGATAATGCCCCTCGGTTCAAGGCCCTCCTTGTCTATATTGAGGCACGTACTACATAATACATTTGTACATTTTCTCGGATGTATTAATGATTTAAACAAAAGGGTTACGTTGGTCTTACTTCTTGATGCAGCATAGGTTTTATGGAAATTCAATTCCACTTGGAACAATGGAAAAAGCTATGGAAAATGAGACCATTCGGGGCTATTTCAACTCGGCTCAAGCTTTAGCTGATTATGCAGAAGTTCTATTGTACGTAAAAGATAAATTATCTGCTCATAATTCTCCGGTTATCGTCGTTGGCGCATCATATGGAGGAAGTATGTGTGTATGGATTATGAAGCTTGTTATACAATTTTTCTTAGCCTTTTTTTTTCTTTTTTCTTTTTTTATTAAATACAGGATATACCGTTAATCTTTGCTTACTCCTTAACTACTCGAACCCGAACCCATGACTGTTCATGTAGTTGAATACTTTTCCATTTTGATTTGGCAGTGTTGGCTTCGTGGTTTCGGCTAAAATATCCTCATGTTGCTCTTGGTGCATTAGCCTCATCAGCTCCCATTCTTTACTTTGATGACATTACACCACAAAATGGATACTATTCCAGAGTGACTAAAGACTTTAAAGTAAATGATCATAGCATAGTTTAGTTGGTTATATATTTTTTGTATTTTTATGGTGAATATGTTAACCTTTTTTTGTTGATTACGACAGGAAGCCAGTGAGCATTGTTACCGAACTATACGAAAATCGTGGTCTGAGATTGACACAGTTGCTTCAAAACCAAATGGTCTCTCTATTCTCAGCCAAAAATTCAAGACATGCTCGTAATATTCTTTTCCGTAATTACTTCCATTTTCTTTTATCATTGTATTAAGATGCTCTAGGAAATTATATCCATAAATTACACAAATAATGAATCAAATCAAGTAAGAATAACAATCATAATAACCATTTCTGTCGTAATGCAATTGCTAAAAATGATAGGTAGTAGAACTATTAGGCAGCCAAGATTTTATCAGATAATTTTTGACCTAGCAGGCAGTTAAGATATTACTAGATATTATGTTTTCTTGTCAGCTGACAAATTATGTTTTAGTTTTTTTTAAGGTTATAGTTGCAAGATTGTAAGAGATTTCTTTGTGCACTTGATATATAATTTTGTTTGGAAATCTATTTTAAATGCATGGTAGGTAATAAGTATTTAAATGTCCAATATTCTTTTTTTTTTGTGCCATGTATCGAATAACATATACATAAAATGTTTCCGATACTAATTGAGTAGGAAAGATTAAACCAAAATGTAAATATATGTATACAGATACTATACTAATAACAATGTGTCGTATAACTTACCAAACATTATATACATCATGTTGATGTCTTATAAGACATCAAAAAATGATTTTCTAACAATATCGATCACAAAGTCCAAGGAAGAATAAAAAATTAAGCCCAACATGTTGATGAAGATCTAATCAAAAAAATTTAACTGAAATGCACATCCTTGATAATTTGCCAGGCACTTGAATAGTTCGTCTGAGCTAAAGGATTACTTGGACTCAATGTACTCGGCCGCCGCTCAGTATAACCAACCGCCGGATTATCCCGTGACTCAGGTATGTAGTGGGATTGATAAAGCAGATAAAGGAAGTGATATTCTTGGCCGCATATTTGCTGGTGTTATTTCTTACAATGGTAATCAGTCATGCTACGACACATTGGTCTATTCTCGGCCAAGCCAAACAATGGTTGGATGGAGTTGGCAAGTAAGTTATTTCATTTAACGTCTTTTCTTTCTTTTTTTTAATGATAACTATAATTAGAAGAGTTTAACATCCGTCCAAACGAGCCGAACAAACAGATTCGTGGGGTGACCAATCAATTCAGAGGGTCCTATCTATAATATGATAGGTTTCGCAATATGAAATAGTTCATTCAGAAATGAAACACCAATCTGAAATATTTGTTTAATTAATTAAAGAAAAATGTTTGACTAGATACTCGAGTTCAATTAGCATGTCCCTTAGCTAGAAATCATTTTCACTCGAAAAGTTTTTTTTTTTTTTTTTTTTTTTTAATTTTTCAGACATGCAGTGAAATGGTAATGCCAATTGGGCGTGGCAGCAATGATACAATGTTCCCAGCGTCACCTTTCATCTTAGAGGATTTTATTAAGAACTGCAAAAGCACATACGGGGTCTCACCTCGACCTCATTGGATCACAACTTATTATGGAGGGCATGTATGTTAATTTTCTTGGTTATTTTTTACGTGCATTAATTTCTCTTTTTTTCACCTTACCTTATTTTTAATATCATCAGTTTCATTTTTATTTTTTTTTATCAAACTGAAGGATATAAAATTGGTTCTTCAAAGATTTGCTAGCAACATCATATTCTCCAACGGCTTGAGAGATCCGTATAGTAGTGGCGGGTAACAAAAAAGGACAATTCTTTTTTTTTTAATTGCTACTTTGTTGGTTTTGCGTGTAGATTTACATGTTTGATACATCAAATTAATTTGGCTAACTTTCTCAATCACAGAGTGCTAGAGAACTTATCAAGCAATCTCCTTGCGGTCTATACAGTAAAAGGTTCGTTGATAAATTTTTTCAAGCCCAAAAAAAAAAAAAAAAAAAAACCCTAGTGATACTGATCAACTCACTTAGTAATATTTGCGATTTAAAAAATTTCCATGTTTTTTTTTTTTTTTTTTTTTTTTTTGGGATTATAAATTAATCAAGCATGATAATATAATATAGCATATTTAATTAACATGTGTGTCCGTTAGACTAATGATGGCTTTTAATTTGGAAATAATCCTTTCAAGTAGGATCTCATTGCCTTGACATACTACCAGCGCAAAAAAGTGATCCTTGGTGGTTGGTTGCACAAAGAAAAAATGAGGTTGAGATTATTGAAGGATGGATCAAAGAATACTATGCTGATCTTTATCTAATCAGAAATGAAAAACACAAGATGTGTATAGGGACATTCCATTAGTTTAGTTTTATTACAATTACAAAACTATTTTGATTATTTGGTATGCACTAGACACGACTCTAGGTTTTTTACCTAACCCTTTTAAAACCAAACAAAGAGGTGTTGTTTGCGTGATTTGAAAATAAAATTAAGTTATGACAAAAGTATTTCGTGTTAATAACTAACATTGATAGACAAGGTCATTTAGATAATCTAATACCTGTCGTAAAGATGTGTATAAGAGAGCAAATAAAAACATAATGCAAAAGAGCTAGATGGATAATCCTGCATAACAGCAATCGTTTCATTATAGCATGTAGAAAATAATGTATCTATATAAAGTAATAAATTACTGACGTGTCATTAAATTCACTAAATAAGAGAAATAAAATTCGATCAAACATCTAAAATTAGGGATTGATTATTGAATATAATCGTTTTCTTACGTGAATTAATTTTGATGAGTAATTTTGAATTTTTAATTTTATAAATTATTTCTCATAAAAATAGTTTTAATGAAGGAAAATAATTCATGAAAAATTAATTTTCATTGGTTCTCATTAAATAATTAAAGGGAGACCTCATTGAGTGATATCCGTCATCCACTATGTTAGTATTACTTAAGAAGGAATGAAGAAATGCCCCATGGTCCCCATCATCAGCATTATCAACATCTAGCATGGGATGTTTGTGGGAAGCTATGAGAGCCCACCCAATGGAAACTGCAAATTTTTCCAATTCTCGAAAGTGATCATTCAACCGTTCATTCATATTTAGGTCAACTTATTCCCACTGCCTCTCAACTCAAAGTAATATCCTCTACTTTTGTAGACATTGTTGAATTCAACAATGAACTAATATGCACATGTGCACAAATGAGCCTAAAAAGACAGTCCTCGCGTGAAATCGTTCTTCCTTAACTTTGTGATCGATATGTTAGAAGTCTTTTTCTATTGATAGGAAGACCGAACTGAAGTTTGGAGTATTGGTGGGCTATAAACTAGTTGTTTTTTTTTTTAAGGAAATACGGTATCATTACAAACGTCATGATTTGTAATTTTGAAAATTATACACACAATCGATACGATTGTAAATTTTAATGACCACTCTTTGTAGCATGAGATTTTAGAGTCTGCAAAATAGAGAGTGTATATATATATATATATATATATATATATATATATATGTATATATATATATGTGTGTGTGTGTGTGTGTGTGTGTGTGTGTGTGTCTAAATTTTGAGAAATAGATAAAAAGACAAAGAACATTAGAGTTGAGAAATGGAATAAATTAGTTTAATTAATATACAATCAATTGTTGAGAAGTGTCAGAAACTTCCAAACTCCTATAACTTTTCTATTTTCCTCTCTTTTTAGTTAGTGAAGTTCTTCCACTTCTATTTTACATTTGTGACCAGTTCATGTATATATATATTTACACAAATACCATGCATATCGACAATAGGGAAATATAGGCGAAATGAAGATTATCTAGTGTATATATATTTGGCTTACTTATTGGAAATGTATTCCAACCCAACTTGTCAATTTTTTATTCTGAGTTGAATAGTAAGTGAGTTTTTATTCAAACAAAACTCAAATATATAGCTTGATATTTAACACTACATCGTCTACAGAGCCATAGTTTAGCATCACTGGAACTCATTCAAGATTGTCTCCATTGTTCTAAGTTATCAGTTCCTTAGATAAAGACATGAAGCAGCAGAAAAAAAAAATAAGAACAGTACTCGTTGATTAGTATTACTAGATGTTTCCTTTCACATTAAGGGTCCGAGTGGTTCACGAACTCACAATTAATTTTGGATGAGTCATTCTCAAATGATTAGTTCTGTTATCTAGTGTTTGAATGATATTGAATTGATGAGATATTTTAAAAATGCTAACCATCTTACAATTATTTGAGGATCGGATGAAATCATATTACTATTTTACAAACCAACGTACTCCTAAATTTGTACTTTATTTTTAGTAATCTAACAAATAATATTATTAATTATAATATGCTAAAAATAAATGCAAGAATTAAATAAATTATTATTATATAGAATAATTAATGGTGTTCATTTCGATCCAATAACCCAAAAAAACTTGTTAATCCAGTCTATTTCAAACCATAAAAATTGAGAATCTGAATTAGATAATATTACTGGCTCGGGTTTTAGGATTATTGGGTTTCAATAGTTTGCAAACCAATATAACCTGACCCTTATGCATATATAAGGTCAATTATATAATTTTACATATTATGAATTAATAATAGGGACTTTTACTCCTATACTCATTTGTAAATGCATATGTGCTATTAGTAGTTTTTTTTATTTTTTAAATCAATTTTATAATTTTACATTCTCCTATCTTGATATTAAATAATTTTTTCTTGTATCCTACTCATTTATAGGGGTATTTGTGTAATTTAGGAAGTCAAACTTTTATTTTTAAAGTTTTGAAGCACAAAATTGCATAAATGTATTAGGTCTAGTACCATATTAAATGATCGAATATCATGTCCCCGTTTAAATTCGGGTGGGACCGCCCATTGGACATATAAATCTGTATACCAGATCTATGAATATAATATACATCTAATATGTCATTATATGATGCAGGGTTATAAAGTTTGTTAGGGATAAATTAGTCAAAATTTTTGTTATCCCATATAGGATAATCCAGGATAACTAATATCATCCTCCCTATAGTATTATTATATCCCTTTCACAAGATTTTAATTGGATTAGTTGGAATAACATAAAAATATCAAAAAATAACCAAACATGGAATGACATGGGATTAATTGTCTAATCACACGTCATCCCATAAACTAAACGGTCCCTAACTCCCTAATTTGACCACTTCAAGCAAAAAATTAAATTTGGCAGAAATTATATGTTGCTGTCTTGAATATATCTGTATAGTCAAGATGTTATTTTTAGAAAAGTAATCCTACTTCTAGAAGAGAGTTGAAATTTCAAGGGGAATAATGATTTATCATGCGTGTATACAGTGACAGATACAAGAGTTCTACTTTAATTGGAAATAGAATTATATTAACTGTCTCTTATACACATCTAGATGTGTATAAGAGACAGCATATAAGTATTTTTGAAAATCAATTGATTATAAGGATATAATTAAAATTTAAAAAAATTTCAAGAAAAATAATATAATTTCGGAACTATGAGGGAACACGACCGTAATAAACATACCTTTAAACACAATTTTATTCTTTGTTGTAAAATTGTCAGTGGCCAAAAACTAACTTCAATATGTTAATTTTATGCCACGACATCAGGCATGACTGCCTTGTATCGTTCCATTTCCAAAACTCATTTGGTGTCAAGGCATAATAAGACCCTAAATTGTTTATCCTTTTCAATTATTTCGACCAATAAAAAGATAAAAATTCATGCCTTTATATACTTAAATTGGAATGGGAAGAAAACTAAATTTAGAAAGATAAGAGCAACAACATGAGAAAAAATGGACCTCAAAAAATGTGAAAAATGGAATTGAGATAATCGTACAACTTAAAGAACCAAAGTGAATTAGTTTCTTTGTCTACACCTTGGGATGGTGGATTGGGAGTTTTTTTAATAAAGCTATGTCTTGGTAGAGCCAAAGGTCCACTTTTTCCTGTGATGATATTTTATTTTTGTGTTTTTATGTGTTTATTTATTTAATTTTTTTTTCAAAACTTCTATGAGAGGTGTGTTATGAATCAAATCAGTTTATATAGCTTCCAAACCAACAATATTTCAAATTGCTCGTAATTTGCTAACTATTTTAATTTTACGACTGTATTGAAAAGTACTTTTAGTGTAGGTAAAATGATCTGGTTTTAGATGAAAGAAGAACAGCTCAAATAGTACCTTCAACTTTGGAAATGTTGACGTGCTTAAAGGACTGATTAGACGCCGAAAAAAGAAAACAAAAATTAATGATACAAGACTTCAAAGTCCTATGAAGGTAGTAATTTACCAAATTGATGTATAATATACATAGAATATTAATGTTTAATAACTGTTTATTTGGAGGTAAGGTTTTATATCCTCCTCCTTATGTATGTAGTCAATAATTTTAAATTTTTAAATTCTTAAATTAGTTTTATAATTTGTAATTATTTGGAGGTAAGGTTCAATGTCCCCTTACTTGTACCTTTTTTTTATAATATTAATATACACGATAGGGGTTTATGCCAAATCCCCCACCATCTCAAGGTGATTATTTTAATTATATATTAATTTTCTATAATTAATATACACTATATAATAATAATAAGTATTTGACTTATACTACTAAGTACTAACTTGGTCTATAAATACTAATTTGGAATGGAATATAAAGTACGAATGACTAAATTATAACTTGATGAATTACTTACTAATGATTAATAAGTTAACAATATTTAAATAAGTATTAATTTTAAGTGGTAAATTTTGTAATAAGTAGTAAATTGGACTAATTTATTATAAGAAGTACTATAATATTTATGTACTTTCCTCTTAGACTAATAAGTAACAAATTAAATAATAAGTAATAACTTTGAGTAAAAAAAGAAATACCTTGTACTAATAAATATTAATTTAGAATAAAATAAAGAATTACTTGGTCTAATAACTTAAAATAATAATATGTAATTATTTGTACTAATAAGAATTGAAAATTAAAATACTAATTAGTAGTAACTTCAAATAATAAGTAATTATATGAAATAATCTTAAAATAGGATACCTGTCTCTGTATAAGATCTAATACAGTATTAAATACATTAAACTAAACATGATTAATAAAAAACTTATGATATAAGGGTGTGTTCGTTTGGATTGAAAATATTTTCTTGATATATACATATGAATTCCTTAATATAATTACTAATTATTAATAAATTCATATAATATAACTAGGCTATTATAATATCTATATTTGAAATAAGGAATAAAATAATTAATAATTTGATCTAATTTAGAGCCTAATTAAAACCTATTATATGAATTTATTATTAATTAGTACTTATTTCTGTCTCTTATACCGCTTTTGGATTGACTGGAGACAGATATAATAGGCTGTTCAATTTGACACATCTACCCCTGTCTATTGGAGACCTATTCTTATATTTTGGAGATGTACATGATCTGAATCCTGTTCCTCTGTAATCTTAAGTTTGTCTTACAAAAATTTTTGTAAGACAAACTTCTTGAAATAATTAAAAAGTAAATAATTTTATTATTTTTAATTAATTCTATAATATTTATTCCATAATGTAAAATAAATAGTGAAGAATTTTCTTTCTATTCACCTCAAAATCGGCAACCTTCAATGAGTACGAATCACAACAATCCGAACTGCAAAATTGGATCCGCAGAGATGTCAAAAAAAAATGGAACGATACAAGGCAGTCATAGCCACAAATCGTGGCATCGAATTAACATATTGAAGTTAGTTTTTGGACACTGACAAGACAACAAAGAAAGAAATCTGTCTCTTAGAACACAATCTAAGATGTGTATAAATTACAGACAAAAAGTTCAAAAATAAAATAAAATAAAGCAAAACGGCAATAGACCAAAGGGAAAATAATTTTATTAGTCTCTCACATTTTATATTTATATTTTTTTAATCTTTCATACTTTAAATGATGTATTTAATTTCCTCACAAATTTAAAATATACTATTTTAATCCCTCGACATAATTATTAATATATTTTGTTCTAAAATACTTATATGTGTATCGAATGTTACATTTGCTTCATAGACGAAATTGGCAACACTCAAATATGATCCGCCAAACAATACTACCTAAAACTTCCATCACTACCACCTTAAAATTCTCACCAATATCATCACACCCCAAAATTCTCACCTCCTCACCGCTTTTCCTCTTCCAACTCTACTCCAACCCGCTCCATTCTATTCTTTTTAGGACAATTTATTGTTTAAGGTCATGTATTATCAATTTTACACTTGATTACAAGACATTTTATAGGCGTGTAATATTTTAAACCAAAATATATTCGTAATTATATTAAAAAATCAAAATGATACATTTTAAATTTATGAAAATTAAAATATTTCATTTTAAATATAAAAAATTATAAATATAAAATATGAGAAATTATTAATGTCATTTTTCCTAAACCAAAACTAAAATTGTAGTAAAACTACAAGTGACAAAAGTCTGCAGGCGCAAGATAAGACCCATACAGAGAGACAGAACTCTCATGAGACTTTTTCTTTTAATTAATCAAAAGTCTAGTACTTTCAATAGTTGTTCGTTTACTGATTCCCATTCAACCAATTCAATTATCAAATAAAAAAATCGGATTTGAAGTGAAATCTATATCGGTTGTAAACTGATGTCCAACAGATCCAATCAACAATGTTAACAGTAAGCCAATTGTAACTATGTTAAAAGTCCGTTTTGCTAACCCCAGCTTAATTTCTTTGTAAAACATAAATTGTGCTGGCCGAATTGACGTGAACTATGGTGCATTCCTAATATAATATTTTCAATCGTGAGTAATATTATAGTACATAATTTTAAGAATAAAAATTTGTAAATGACTACGTACCGTATATTTGAACGGTGAATTCCACTTTGCATCATCAATTTATCAATTTTTACATTGTACTCTAAACTTTCTTTTAACGACTTTACACTTTAATATTTTTAACCTCCCTATCTTTAATTTTATCCACTATTAAAATTTTTTTCTTCACAACTATTAGAAGCCTATGAACTAATGGAAATTTTTAATAGTGAATGTTTAATTTATACCAAAAAAAAAAAAAAAACAAACATTTCAAATATAAATTAAACATTCCATCTCACCCGAGAGATTTAAATAACACATGTGTACTAAGACTGAATTTCATTTTCAAGAAGATCATCCGTATGTATAGTTTCCCTACCAAATCTTATTATAGTTTAGTCCGAACCAACAAATTCAACTAGAGTAATCCTTACACCTGTGGAACTACAATGAATGATCTCTAAGTTCCTTATTGTCCAATCCACTTGTTTCTCTAATTAGTCTTCTATTTTTGTATAAGAGACAGTATTTACATATCTTAACATTCCCCCTCAAATTCAATATGGTTGATTGAACACTAAATTAGTACTTATACAATCTATTGTTTACTTATTAGATCACTTGAGTCTCTTGTAATTAAAGAAGTCTATAATTTATAATATCTCTTATAGTTATCTCTTCTGAATCTTTTTTTTTTTTTTAGTACTTTAAGGTATAAAGTGGTAAAAATTAAATTACATGGTCTCTGTCTCTTATACACATCTAGATGTGTATAAGAGACATCATTGTGAGAAAAATATTTGTATACATTGCTAGAAGTGTGGTCAAGTCAAATGATAAGATAACATCAAATTAAGAATCACATCAACTTTAATTTATGGACCTAATTAATAGAACCAAATAAACCATGATGTGTTCTTCGCATGTGTCTCTATAAATTCACACAATGGACACAAACTTACAAAAGTACCAAACCACATATCCACCAAGGAGCTCTCAAAGTCTTTTTGGCCATGGATTCTCTCTACAGCCTATTATATCAATGGCTCCCTCTTCTCCTCCTATGCTTCTCAACTTCCATTTCATCAGCAACAAATCCCCATAATAAAATCCCAATTCTCAGTCCACTAAGGAGAACAAATCTACTTGACCCTGATGATCGATACCCTTAGTACATCTTCTCTTTCAGAAGACTTCAAAACATATTTTTATGAACAAACATTAGACCACTTTAATTATAACCCACAAAGCTATACAAAATTCAAGCAAAGTTATGTGATTAATTATAAATATTGGGGTGGTGCCAGGTCAAACTCACCGATCTTTGCATATCTTGGTGCTGAATCCCTTTGGTTGGTGATATACCAGCTATTGGTTTTCTTACCGATCTTAATGCCCCACGGTTCAAGGCCCTCCTTGTCTATATTGAGGTACGTACTACACATTACATTTGTACAATTTCTCGGATTTATTAATGATTTACACTAAAGGGTTATATTGGTCTTATTTTTTTTTTTTTTTTTTTTTTTTTGCAGCATAGGTTTTATGGAAATTCAATTCCACTTGGAACAACATCTAAGCATGGAAAATGAGACCATTCGGGGCTATTTCAACTCGGCTCAAGCATTAGCTGATTATGCAGAAGTTTTGTTGCACGTAAAAGATAATTATTATCTGCTCATAATTCTCCGGTTATCGTCGTTGGCGGATCATACGGAGGAAGTATGTATGGATTATGAAGCTTGTTATACAACTTTTCTTAGCTTTTTTTTCATTTTTTTAAATAAAAAATTTATAGTTAATTTCTACCAACCCTTAATGATTCGAAACCATAAATATGTTTCCATTTTGATTTGGCAGTGTTGGCTTCGTGGTTTCGGCTAAAATATCCTCATATTGCTCTTGGTGCATTAGCCTCATCAGCTCCCATTCTTTACTTTGATGACATTACACCACAAAATGGATACTATTCCAGAGTGACTAAAGATTTTAAAGTAACTGATCATAGCATAATTTAGTTAGTTATATATTTTTTGTATTTTTATGGTGAAATGTTATGAAAAAAGATATAAAGAACACATTTAGATGGTATGATTACGACAGGAAGCCAGTGAGCATTGTTCAATAACAGACGAAAATCGTGGTATAGAGTATTGACAGAGAAGCTTCGTATAAGTAAATGGTCTCTCTATTCTCAGCCAAAATTTAAGACGTGCTCGTAATATTCTTTTCCTTAATTACTTCCATTTTCTTTTATCATTTTTTTATTAAGATGCTCTAGGAAATTATATCCACAAAATTACAAAAATTAATGAATCAAATTTGTCAAGATATGTAAATAAGTATAGTATGTGAATATATGATTGATATTGGAACTTTTCTAATTGCTTCCCTAGACTAGGTAGTTTTTTTACTAGTCTAATTATTTTAATTAGCAAGACTTACCATGTATAGATTACCTAGAATATTCTTTTATAAACCCATAAAAAGGCTCCTTATATATCAATTATAATGAAATCTGATTTATACATATTGTAATATATTTTCTCGTTTCTTAATATGGAATCAGAACTTCCGCCTGTAATTATGTCTTACTCCGCTTTTTAGTTTTAATCATTTGGGTTTTTCTCGACTTTGGACCTTCAGATTCTCTCAATTTTGAACTTTAAAGTTCTCAATTTTATGGACCTTCAAATTTTCTCAATTTTAGACTTTTAGGTTTCTCGATTTTTAACCCGAAACCACTTTCGGTTTTGAACCTCAGATTCTCTTAGTTTTAGCCTTCGGATTTTCAATCAGTTTTGTTTTTTTTTTATTCTAGTTCTTGGCTCTCTTGTCTAAGTGGTTTCGATTTTCTATTTTCAAATTTTACTTCAAACTCAATCTAGTTTTCAATCAACCATATTGAATTTGAGGGGGAATGTTAAGATATGTAAATAAGGATGGTACGTGAATATATGATTGATATTATAATTCTCTTAATTGCTCCCCTAAATTAAGTAATTACCTTACTAGTTTAATTGTCATGATTAGCAAGATTTATCATATATAGATTATCTAAAATATTCTCTTGTAAATTTATATAAAGACTTTTATGTATCAATTATAATGAGGTTTAATTTATATATATATATATATATATATATATATATATGTTGTAATATACTCTGTCGTTTCTTAACAAATCAAATGAGAATAACCATTTAATGCAATTACTAACAATGATAGGTTGCCGAGATTTTAGCAGATAATTGGACCTTAGCAGTTAGTTAAGATATTACGAGATATTATGTTTGAGAAATATTCACTGTTCAAATATATGGCTCTGTTCTACTATGTAGATCTTGTGGTGTAGATTAAATGTTATAAAATCTATGACATCGGTTGATATAAGCAAGATTATATAAGATTTAATTTTAACCGAGATCTACAAGAGTCCAAAACCGAGTTTATGATAGTATTTTCCATTATGTTTTGTTGTTAGCTGACAAATTATTTTTTAGTATTTTTTATTTAAGTTTATATTTCCAAGATTGTAAGAGATTTCTTTGTGCACTTGACAAATACTTTTGTTTGGAAAATAAAATGGCATAAACTGACACAAATTGTTTTAGATGCATGATATGTAATAATTATTTAAATGTTAAATATCTTCTTTTCCTTCTTTTTTTTTTTCATGTATGGAATGACATATCAATAGCCTGGTATATCACCAACCAAATAGGATTCCATTTTCCATTTATCTGTCAGGCATTTGAATAGTTTGTTTGAGCTAAAGGATTACTTGGAATAACCCCTGTCTCTTATACACATCTATATGTGTATAAGAGACCCGTCACTCAGGTATGTAGTGGGATTGATAAAGCAGATAAAGGAAGTGATATTCTTGGCCGCATATTTGCCGGTGTTATTTCTTACAACGGTAATCGGTCATGCTACGACACATTGGTCTATTCTCGGCCAACCGAAACAATGGTTGGATGGAGTTGGCAAGTAAGTTATTTCATTTAACTCTTTTCTTCTTTTATTTTTTTTTTAATGATAACAATAATTGGAAGAGTTTAACATCCGTCCAAACGAGCCGAACAAACAGATTCGTGGGGTGACCAATCAATTCAGAGGGTCCTATCTATAATATGATAGGTTTCGCAATATGAAATAGTTCATTCAGAAATGAAACACCAATCTGAAATATTTGTTTAATTAATTAAAGAAAAATGTTTGACTAGATACTCGAGTTCAATTAGCATGTCCCTTAGCTAGAAATCATTTTCACTGAAAAGTTTTTTTTTTTTTTTTTAAATTTTTCAGACATGCAGCCAAATGGTAATGCCAATTGGGCGTGGCAGCAATGATACAATGTTCCCAGCGTCACCTTTCATCTTAGAGGATTTTATTAAGAACTGCAAAAGCACATATGGGGTCTCACCTCGACCTCATTGGATCACAACTTATTATGGAGGGCATGTATGTTAATTTTCTTGGTTATTTTTTACGTGCATTAATTTCTCTTTTTTTCACCTTATTTTTAATATCATCAGTTTTATTTTTATTTTTTTTTATCAAACTGAAGGATATAAAATTGGTTCTTCAAAGATTTGCTAGCAACATCATATTCTCCAATGGCTTAATGGATCCGTACAGTAGTGCCGGGTAACTAAAAAAGACAATTCTTTGATTTTTTTTTTTTTTTTTTAATTTCCTAGTTTGTTGGTTTTTGCGAACATTTAAGTGTTTGATACTCTTGCATCATCAAATTAATTTGTCTAACTTTCTCAATCACAGAGTTCTAGAGAACTTATCAAGCAATCTCCTTGCGGTCTATACAGTCAAAGGTTCGTTGATAAATTTTTTCAAGCCCATATAAAAAAAAAAAAAGACATGCGCAAATATTTATATTCTTAATTAGATAGATGTGATGGTATAACCAAATAATTATAAATTAATTAAGCATGATAATATAATATGGCATATATAATTAAGATGTGTGTCCGTTAGACTAATGATGGCTTTTAATTTGGAAATAATCCTTTGGTTAGGATCTCATTGCCTCGACATACTACCAGCGCAAAAAATTGAACCTTGGTGGTTGGTTCAACAAAGAAAAAATGAGGTTGAGATTATTGAAGGATGGATCAAAGAATACTATGCTGATCTTCTTGCCATCAGAACGAAAAAGATGATTAAATCTTGATTTTTTATAAGAATCAAATAGAGATAAAAAATCTATTGCAATTCATTAAATTTGCAGGTAGATGTGTATTAAAAGTTATAATATTTTCACGGAATGATATAAATTTTAATGAAAATTTTATGATTCCGTTAAAATATTATAATTCTCTTGAAACTTCAAGGTTCATGAAAAGAATAACAACAAATTGAGAAATCAAATATTTAGCATTCAACTTTCGTAACTGAAAAAGGTTGCTTGGAAATAAACTATAGGGGCATTCCATTAGTTTCGTTTTATTAGAATTACAAAATTATTTTTTTTGGTATGCACTAGTCTTTGTTCTAGTTTACAAAGTTATCTTTTAAAACCAAACAAAGAGGTTTTGTTTACTGATATAAAACAAAATTAAGTTGTTCGTTCACGAAATATTTGATCACAACTTGCTTTTTGATAGTTTTAATGAAGGAAAATAATTCATGAAAATTTAATTTTCATTGGTTCTCATTTGGCGAAAGAGAGGCGTCATCGAGTGACTTCCGTCCTCCACTGTGTTAGTACTACTTAAGAAGGGATGGTAAATATTTAAGTAGATTCGGTCTTTGGTCTCACTTATAGATTTTGTGTGGATTAAATTTTAGAAAATCTATGATATCAGTTGATATAAATAAAATTTTTTAAGGTTTAATCTTATCTACAGAATCTATAGATGGGATCAAAAATCGAATCTATTTAAGTATTTTCCAAGATGGAACGGAGAAAAGCGGAAAGCCCCATGGCCCCCATCGTCAACATTATCAACATCTAGCATGCGATGTTTGTGGGAAGCTATGAGAGCCCACCCAATAGAAAATGAAAAGTTATCCAATTCCACCGATTACCGTTGTAAGAAATTCACCGGCATATTTAGGTCAAATTATTCCCATTGAATACTTAACTCAAAGTAATATATGTGTATAAAGTATATGAGTATGTTATTTTAAAATTAATTGGTGATAAGTGACCTAGTTCTTAGAACTTATTAATTAGTTTTCTCTTTTTTGGTTAATCAATGTATAGAAAAAAAGTGTTAATAGTGTTAACCTATCATATTCACGTGACTGGGTTAGATATGAACTCTATTACACGTGGATCAAACGTAAGAGAAAGTTGGAAGGGGATGGATAACCCAAGACATGTGAATGGATGGGAAACACTTGAGAAATGGGCTGGATACCATATTAAAGAATATGAGTTTCCATCTTAAAACCAATTGGTGATAAGTGGAGTTGTCCAAAAATTTATTAATTAGTTCATGATCTTTTTGACTAGTCAATGTGATATTTATATATTAATACTTTTAATAATATGTACTACTTTTGTAGACATTGTTGAATTCAACAAGGAACTTATATGCACATGTGCACAAATGAGCCTAAAAAAGCACAAGTCTAAAATCCCATCGTTTTATATGCCAAATTAGGGCAGTTTCAAATTGATACAATATAAAGAATTGTCTTTTTTAGTTACCCGGCACTACTGTACCTGTCTCTTATACACATCTAGATGTGTATAAGAGACAGATATTGCTGAATAAAGTAATATATGCTAATACATAAAAATAATGACATCTCTTATTTAATCACATTCACATATAATGTCATAAATCAGAGTCTATATAAAAAAATTTCCCTCTCACAGACATGAACAAATTCTAGAATTCCATACTCAATCGGCAATTGACTAAAATGTACATTGCACATCAACTGTGCTAAAATGTAATTCCAATTTCTAGAATTAAGATGTTTTTTTAAATTCATCGCGCATCGAGGTCTTTTTTTTTTTTCACAAGTTTCATGTGAGTTTCACATTTTTAAAATGTGAAAGTGATAAGAATTGCATTTCAAAATGAAA